>PVKA01009264.1:33902-69258 GCA_004027165.1 Ctenomys sociabilis | reverse complement strand
CAGAACGTAAGTATCTCAAAACAATCATTAGGTATAATGTTACAAAAAAAGGAGCAAGCTGTTTTTGGTCAAGTGGTCTTAGAGAATCTGGACTGGATCAACAAAGATAAAGAGTTCTTATTCTTAGAAAATGTATATAGAAATGCTAGGTAAGAAAATAACACAATGTTTGGAATACAGTTTGTCCCACAATAAGTTTGTGAGTAGGAGGCATATGTGGCAAAAGTCTGCAATGACTTTGTAATCATGAAAAATACATAAAAGATGTATGGGCTTAAAACTATGTTTTATTTTTGTACTTTCTACATTTAAGTTATTCAGAAGAGAAAAGAAGCTTTTAAAAATAATGTAGTGGAACCCGGGGCCTCAGAGCCAGTGCAGCTCGACCAGTGAGTGAGAGCTCCAGAGTTGCTGTGCCTAAGGGATCTATCCCAGCAATGCCCATTCCCAGCGATCCTGGGGCCCCAGAGCTAGCCCAGCTAGGCCAGTGAGGGAGAGCTCTACGCCCACTGTGCCAGGGGGACATCTCCTGGGGCTCAAGACACAGCACAGCTCAGTCAGGAACCAACAGAGGGGAACCACAGGAGCTGTAACAAAAAGGAATTGAACACAACAGCTAGATACAGGCCAGGCATAACTGGATAAACTCATAACTAATAGACTGATACTGGAATCTCATTACATGATAAGGTTAGAGCTCCACCAAAGCTTCACACCAAAGGTCAGAGATCAGTGCTACACAAAATGACAAAGACAAGGAGAAAAATGCACTCTCAGGCCTCGAGTCTAACAGTAAGTGCAGAGGACACTAGCTCAGCTGAAATGAAAGAATTAACAGATACAGAAGCAAAGGAACAACAGCAGAAAACTATAGAGGAAATAAAACAAGAAGTAATTCCCCAAATTAAAAAAGAAATATCTGAATACATAGTATCTGAAATAAAGAATGAATTTCAGAAACATTGGGTGCAAAAAAAATCTATGCTCAACCAGAACAAGTGCAGAGAGCACTATTCCAGCTGAAATATATGAATTAACAGCATCTGAAGCAGAGAAACAACAGCAGAAAGGGCATGAGGAACTCAAAGCATAAATAATTTCTGAAAGCAAATAAGAATTCTTTAAAAAAAATTATTTGAAGTCATAGCATCAGAAATACAGAAACAAGTCCGGAAATATGCAGTTTCCTTACCCAACTTGGAGGAAACACTGCAGAAAAAGAATTAATAACTACCTCTAAAGAAGACATCCATAAAAAATAGAGATCAGAAATGTGATGGATTCTTTGAATGGCAATACAGAAAAGAAATAGAACGCATGAAACATCAAAGAGATATAGAAGAGCTAAAAATATCAATCACAAGTCTACAAAAAGAATTTGAGTGAAAGCAAAGACAGAGTTTCAGATCTTGAAGACTCTGGTGCACCAAGTGAAAAGGTGAGAAAGGATCTCTTAAAAACAATGAGAATGCAGGAATAAATAATCCATCTCCTGCAAGATGATGCCAGGATGAAAAATGTAGATTAAATGGCATCAAAGAGAATGAAGGAGTCAATACAAATTATATAAAACGAACATGGGCAGAAATAATTGCAGAAAACTTCCCAAATATGAGGAAACAATTCAACATTCAGGTAACTGAAGCATACACAACAGCAAATAACTTCAACCCAAGTAAAAACACATTGAGACATATAATAGTCAAGATACCAGAAATTCAGCACAAAGATAATATACTGAAAGCTACTAGAGAGAAGTAGCAGATCACATTCAAAGGACAACCCATTAGAATTAAAAGCCACTTCTCTACACAAACCATGAAGGCAAGGAGAGCATGGAGCAATGTTCTTCAAGTCCTGCATGAAAACAAATTCAGCCCAGATTATTATACCCTGCAAAATGCTCTTTCAAGTTTGACAGAGAAGAGAAATACTTCCACGACAAAGAAAGACTAAAGAATTTCATGAGAGCACAGCCATCCCAACACAGGTTGATGAAAGATGTTCTAGACAGAGACCACAATGACCAGAACTCCACAAATGAGAATGGAAGGAACCTACTAAATGGAAAAGACAATTAAACACAGGATACAAAGGGGTAAAAAACAGCAGGAAAATATCATGACAAACATAATTCAACACATTTAAATTATAAACATCAATGTAAATGGACTAAATTCACCAATTAAGAGAAATAGACTGGCACAATGGATTAAGAAAAAAATCTAGCAATATGCTGTATACAAGAAACACACTTAACTCAAAAGGACATTCATAGACTCAAAGTCAAAGGATGGAAAACAATACTACATGCCTCAGCACCTCAGAATAAAGCAGGAATACCAATTCTGTTCTCAGACAGTCTTAACTTTAAACCAAGAAGGATGAAACAACACAAAGAAGGCCACTATATATTAGTCAGGTGAAAAATTCAAGAGGAAGAGGTAACACTCATAGATATCTATGCACCAAACACAGGAGAGCACCCAACTATGTAAGACAAATCTTAACGGACATGACAAACTTAATATCTAAGACCACAATCTTAAGAGGAGACCTTAACAACCCCTTATCTCAAAAAGATAGATCCACCAGACAAAAAAATAGCAAGGAAGTAGCAGAACTGAACCAGAGCTCGGAACAAATGGACCTGGTGGACATATACAGAGTGTTCCACCCAACCACAGCTGAATACACATTTTTTTCAGCTGCACATGGGTCATTTTCCAAAATAGACCACATACTAGTCCACAGGTCATGCCTAAGTATATGCAAGAAAACAGAAATTATCCCATGCATATTATCTGACCACAGTGCAATGAAACTGGAACTAAATGACAAAAGAAACTAGAAAAACATCAAATTTATGGAAGTTAAACAACACTCTACTTAGCAATCAATGGGTCATAGAAGAAATTCAACAAGAAATTCAACAATATCTACAATTCAATGAAAATTCAAGCACAAATTACCAGAATTTATGGGATGCGATGACAGCAGTTCTTAGAGGGAAAAATCATAGCTATGAACTCACACATTAGGAAAACAGAATGGGAGCAGATAAACATCCTAATGTTACATCTCTGACAACTAGAAAAAAAAAAGAGCAAACTAAACACAGAGCACACAGACAGGAAGAAATCATAAAGATTAGAGCAGAAATTAATTCAACAGATGAAGAAAAGTCCAAAGAATTCACAAATCAAAAAGCTGGTTCTTTGAAAGACTAGCTAAAGTTGATAAGCATCTAGCCAACCTCATCAAAAAGAGGAAAGAAAAAATTCAAGTACATGCAATAAGGAATGAAAAGGATGAAATCAGGACAGACCCAGCAGAAATTCAGATGATTATTGACAGTTACTTTGAGAATCTTTATGCTCACAAATAGAAGACACAGAAGAAATGGGCAGATTCCTCAAAAAGTACAAATTATCAAAACTGAACTAAGAAGATATAACAACTCTAAACCACTAACAGCCAAAGAAATACGAAACATAATAAAAAGCCCACCGACAAACAAGAGTCCAGGTCCTGATGGATTCACAGCTCAATTCTACAAGAAATGTATAGAAGATATAAACCCTACACCAGTCAAACACTCCAATGAAATTGAAAAGGAAGCAGTCCTCCCAAAAACATTTCTGAAGGCAAGTATTACACTGATTCCAAAACCAGGGAAAGAAACAACCAAAAGGGAGAACTACAGGCCAGTCTCCCTCATGAATATAGATGCAAAAATACTGAATAAAATCCCAGCAAACAGAATACAGCAAATCAACAAGAAGATCATACACCATGACAAGGTAGGATTCATCCCAGGGCTGCAGGGATCATTCAGTATTCAAAAATCTATAAATGTAATACACTACATTAATAGACCAAAATCTGAAAAATACAAGATCATCTCAATTGATGCAGAGGAAGCTTTTGACAAAGTCCAACACTCACTCATGTTCAAGGTCCTACAGAAAATTGGAATAGATGGACTCTAATTTAACTTGACAAAAGCCATCTATGACAACCCAAAAGCTAATATAATCCCGAATGGGGAAAAATTGAAATATTTTACTCTTAAATCAGGTACAAGACAAGGATGTCCTCTATCATCCCTTCTATTCAATATAGTCTTGGAATTATTAGGGACAAAAATTAGATAAGAGGGAGAAATAAAGGGAATAAGAATAAAGAAGAAGGTAAATTATCACTAATTGCAGATGACATGATACTTTACTTGGAAGACCCCAAAAATTCCAGCAAGAAATTACGAGAACTGATACAGAAATTCAGTAGCATACAAGGATGCAAAATCATACTCAGAAGTCAATAGCATTTCTCAGCTATTAAAAATGATAAGCTTAAAGCATTTATATTGAAGTGGAGTCCTCTTGAACATATACTCATATTTGAAATAAACTAGACACACATGTGAAAATATTGGATAGTCTCCCTAGCATAAGAAATGAAAAGAAGAAATACAAATAGAAATGCACAACAACTAAAGACAATTGAGTCAGATAGGGCAAACTGAACGGCATATGCTGCAGGGTACTAATCAGCTTTTCTTCTGGATGGCTAACAACCTAGGTTCACAGATCAACATTGGAGAAATAGAAGAGCCATAAGGCCAGCCAAAATTTTGGCCCTAGCCTTTCAAGGTCAGTGAAGACTCAGGGCATTGGAGCACCTGTACTGTAACATCATGAATCTCAGTTGTGCCCCAAATTTTCTGAACAAGGAGTTTATGGAGCCAGAGAGGAAAGAGATTGATGATGTGTAGTGTGCCTGTGGAGAGTCACATGGAGAGAAAGCTTTCTCTCAAGCTCTCATAGAGAGCAAACCTCTCAAGCATTGGACATGACTCATCCACATGGATGACACAGGCAAAGGATCTACAGAGTAAGGTACAGGATTATAAGATAAACCCTGAGGGGACTTCACTGACCTCCACAGAAACAACAGCTACATCTTTTGGTATATAGGTCTTAATCTATCTCAGTATTAACCATCCAGGAGAAAAGTATAATAATGAGGTATATAACATGGGGCCATAATAATAAGTTGAGCTGTACATGGCTACAATTAACAAGTTCTTCAGATACCTCACTAATATTGTGGAATGCTGCACTGTGTTGGAGTGTATCACCGAGTTTAGGAACCTAAATTGGTTTTATGACAATGGAGTATCCATCTTTGACAGGTCTAGACAAAAAAAAAAAAAAAAAAAAAAAAAAGAGAATACAAAGGAAGAGTCATGTTGTGTGTGCATAAACAGTACAGTTAGGATAAATATGCTGTGCTTCTGCATAATTTTATGAGAAGCAAGATTTGCACTAATAGTTGTTGGACAAGATATTATGTAGTCTGTAATACTATAGACAGACATTGAGGAGATACCAATGTAGAGGGTGTTAATTGCTGAATATGTGATATAAATCAGCTGTAGAGAAATAAGAGAGGTATAACCTGTACTCTCTTCATTCACTTAATAGAGACATTTGCTATAACAATGCCTGTAAGTATAACATCATGTATGCACTAAAACATTATGAAAACATTTTGCAATGTATTGATGTTGAATATGTCCTGTTAATTTGTCTTGAATCTGTCTCATGGCTATTTGTTCTTCAATAAAAATGATAATAATCAGAAATAATATAGTAAGGTCAAAATGATAAAAAATTTTCTGGTATGTGTGAATCTGACAAAAATGATCCTATAACCAATGTGTACCAATAAGAATGATGTAACCCCAATTAGAACTGAAGAATGTATAAGAAAGGTGTCATGTCGTATTTTGGAACCATTGCCATATGCCACTTACTGACTGGAATACACCTCGGGAAATTATTGTATGCAGTTTAACCAACGTGAGGTGATCCTTGGCTGTCGATTCCAACAGAAGTCTAGATGGCAGGGTGTACTTCCTACAGGCTATTGGAGAGCTGTGGTCTCTAAGGTACATTCACTGCCTGTGACTCTACTGACTACTGCAGGCAGTGATGGCCTAGCAGTCATGATCTGAATGCACCTACAGGAGACGAAATCCTAGTCCATACTACAGCACACGAATCCATCCCCAATATTGTCATGGGGCATCTTTCCAAGATTTCCTACTCCCATGCTTTTCACACCATATTCTATGAATTACAGTGAACTAATTTAGTACACATAAAGCCACAAAACCATAATAGCCCTATTTATTTCGCTCTGCGGCTTGAACAAAAATTCCTTTTGCCCCTCTTAAATTTGGGAAACTCAATATGGAAATCGCATGCTATGTTTTGTCTAGTTGTCTCCACAAAGCCTCATGTGGTCATGAGGTGGGTTCTAGCATTTGTGATTAACTCATGATGCAAAGCTGGGATTATGGGTGGGCTATGCCCACCCTGGGGCAGACTGCCTGAATACAACATAGGGATGGGAGAGAGGCTTGCTAGCTGCTTCAGTGACTGCTCCTCCTCTTGCTCTTTGTTGTTTTCTGACACCATGAACTACTGCCCTCTGCCATGTGCTGCTCTGCCTTGGAGCCAGCTGAGGATGAACTAGAACCTCCACTAACTAAATGTGAGTTAAATAAACCTTTCCTTCCTTAATTTTGAGTGCCAGCTATTTTGTCCTGGCAACAAGAGGAGAGCAACTGAAACATTACAGTGATGTCATGAGTATACTAGGAGCTTGGCTCAGAAACTCTCTTGTGCACAATTTGGTTCACAAACAAAAGCATGTTGTAAAGTTTTGCTTTTATTTGCAAATTCTACATTGCATGGTGAGCATGACCATAGCCATCTTTCCTAAAAAAGCACAAATCTGGTCAGCTTTTCCAAAATTATGGATAAACCTAAGTTTGTGAATAGAGATAGCACTATATTTCATAGTTTTCATAACACTTAAATGATACACTCTATCAAAGTGTTTCGTATTAAGTCTGACACTAAGCAATTCAATTAATGTACTGTCATTGCTAGTAATTGTAATTACTGAGTCTGATTAATTGAACAAAATTTTACTGAGATTTTCTGCAATATCAGACACCATCCTTGGCTCATACCAGAATATTCATCATTCTGTGTAAAAACCATACACTTTTATAGTGCCACTGTCTTGTTTAGGAGTTCTTAGATCTATGGATTATCCTTCCAATTTGGTCTGGGGAACCAAATTGCTTTTCTTTTAAGTTGACTGCAGCTACTAGGGCTTCTCCGTGTGATCTAAACATTGTGCTCAATCCACTAGTAGTTACATTCTGGCTGCTGGACTCTGGATTATATGTTAAATTCTTTTTCATAAATTAAAGTCTTTGAAAGAAGAATCCATTTTGAATTTAGTTTTATGCCTTCACACCTTAAAGCTGGTCTGATTATAGAAAAGGGATTAAGTATTATTATTTATTTTAATACCTAGAAAAGTCAATCACTGGTCAGACTGGGTTTGCCAGTCTTGGAAGAGGTCATTGCAGTACGAGTTGTAACTCCGGTGAAAGGGGAGACACCTACTCAAGATAGGGAGATACAAAGCTCTCTACATGTTACAAAAATGGATTACACTCCCACCATCAAACCCTTGGAGAGAAGGAAGGAAGAAGGAGTGAGAGAGGAGATCTGAAGTCAGTGGCCATCGCGGTCATCCATGCCAAAGCAGAGAAACTAATATGTGGAAATCAGGCTCTCCTTCTAGATGGTTAAATTGAACCTCAACAGGACACAGTAATTCTAGGGCTTTTCACTCGTTCATTCACAGAATATGAACCTTGTATCACTCTGCCTGACTTATGAGAAGTCACAGCTAGCTTTGTGTTCTTTTCCCAGCACCGCGTGATTTCTAGGCTTGTAAGTAGATAGCTCCTTTAGGGTATCTCTGCCTAAAAGGAGATGCAAGGCTGCTTATCCCAGGACAGCTATGTAGCCACAGTGAAAGTGCACTGGGTAGAAAAATCGGTGTCCAGAAATGGTGCTCAGCTGAAGGCTCGTCCTCACCTGTAGTCCCACTCCCAAATTATATCCAGGATTGTTTTTAAGATACTTACCATCTATGTCCACTTTTATCTCTTTAATTGTTAAACAGAAAATTTCTAGAGGAACCATTCTGTGCTTTACAATTTTTATAGTTGAGTGGAATGTGACAATCAAATTTATAGCTGCTAGACTACAAGGCAAATTTGGAATATTATGAGAGCTCTGAATTTTCTACCCATTTTTTAATGCAAGCATGCATGGAGGGAATAGACAGAGAAAGAGAAAGAGACAGAGGGAGAGATGGAGGAAAAGGTAGAGGGAGGGATGAAGGGGAGAAAGAGAGGGAGGAGAGAGATTGCTGTAATTTTTGTAAAATTACTACTTACTAATTTAGAGGCCTTAATTTCCAGATTAAAGACTACTAGACTGGGTCCTACCAGAAAATATTTCATTAGTTTTGTTCACTGGAAATTTAAATTTGTCATAATACAGTTTTTTTGAGGTTCCAGCCATGTATCACATAATTTGCCCACCTTAACTTTAAAATCTACTTGCTCTTAATGTTTTCACAGAGTTGTGTAACTTTTACCGTTAATAAATATAGAATGCTAACATTTTGATCACATGAAGAAACTGCACAACTTTTAGTAGTTTTTACCCATTTCTTTATGGCTTGCACACCAGTCCTTTGTCTGCCTTATATCCATCCAACCTAACAGCAGAACTTCTGGAAATCTATGTACATCTTTATGATTTTTTTTTTTTGATACTAGAAACTAAACTCAGGACCTCATGCTTTCCAGGCAGGCTCTGTGCCACTGAGGTAAATCCCCAAAAATGTATGGCCTCTTCTAAACATGGCTTTTAAAACAATATTCATTCTTCCTTTCTGACCATAATCATATAGTTTCCTGGTTGTATGGCTCTCCCATATTGGCCTTGCTGAATAGGCTGCTTTTCTGCTACACCTCGCGGCTCTGTCTCCCTCATTTTAGGACTGCAGAGCAAAGTATTTGTCAAGCAGCTGCATGCACAGCCATGATATTCTGAGGGTAGTGGAAAAAAGACAAAAAAAAAAATGGGGATTTCAGGCATAACACAATGTCTCCTGCCTGCCTTGCTGGGTTTTGCTTATTGAATTAGGACAAATTGAGACTTTCATAAATTGTGATATAAATCATTATCTCGCATTAGCAGATGCAGTCGCACCAGGGTAGAGCACTGTTAATAACTCTGCTGGATTAGGACTGATTGGAACAATTTGAAACTTGTTTCTCTCAGCTTGATCAGCCTCATTGTAACCACAGCAATTATCCCATTTCACTTTCAATGGCTCAGCACAGACATGTTGCTGCTTTATATCCATCCTTCTTAATGAAGCCAACTCAGATATCTGTTCCATTTTCTCAGAGCTATCCTGGGCAAACAATAAAATACTCCACCCCCTTAGGGTACAAGGTGGATATTTGCAAGGCTCAGATCTCCAAATGGCTAGACAAATATAATTCATGTACTGGATATTGCAAGGATTTCTTTCTTCATTTTACTTATTCATATGTCAGCAGTTGCTATTTGCCAAAACTTGTTAGTCTGTGGGACCAGATAGAATTTGATGCTATTACATAGCTTTACACATATGACATTGCATGTTTCCTGATGGGCTGTGATTTGGGGAGTGTCTGCACCTTTTGGAGGACACAAATAGCCCTTAATAATAATGGATACAGTGTTTTGATCCTCTATGATTGCCAGGAAAAAATGTTTACCTAATTAATTTGTATCTAGGGAGCTCATGGTGGTAGAGTCTATAGGAATAAGCAAGTCATTGAATTGAAGGGATTAATGAAGACTTCACAGAGGCAGCGGCGTTCAGCAGGCCCTCAAAGGATAAAGTAGACGTATTTTGAAAGAGAAGAGATAAGAAAGAAACTAGTTCTCTCACAGATGAAGGGGTATACTTCCAAGATACCTTGTATTACACACATAAGTACACACACACACACACACACACACACACTTCTTTCTTTCTTCCTTTCTTTCTTTCTTTCTTTCTTTCTTTCTTTCTTTCTTTCTTTCTTTCTTTCTTTCTTTCTTCTTTCTCTCTTTTCAGTGTTAAGGACTGAGCTCAAGACTTTGTACTTTCCACGGTGTTGCTTATGCACCTGAGCTGCCTCCCCAGCCCTATCCTGAATTACTATGCCAAAAGCCAGATGCACCATTAGTGACACAGAGAGTGTGGAATATTGCAAATAAGGGTCTCTTTTTTAAAGCTTATAATTATCAAGTGAGTATAAATACAGTCAATCATGTATTCATCATTTAGCATATTTGTGTCCCTCAAGTCACATGAGGTCCAAGACTTCTACTCTTATTTGTTCAGTAAAAGTAAGACTTTCCACAGTACTTTAAAGAATACAATGGTAAGTTAAGATTCAATATCTAAGTGGGTTTCTTGTTAAACTCACAAAATGAAATAGGTATTATATTAGAAATTCATACCAAATTTAAATAAAGAGACCAACAAAGAATAATTAAGCATTTTTCCATTTTTGCTATTCATTTCCACACTTTACATGATTAATTATTTGTTAAGAAAATTTTCAGAAAGAAAGGGAAAAGCTATTTTTTAAAAATATATTTTGTGCAGAATCTCCATACACAGCTTGGACTCCTAGTGATCCTTCATTTTTCAGCCTCCCGAGCAAGGGCATTACAGGTGTGCACCACCAAGCCCAGACTCCATTTCCAGATCAGCACACCCCAGGGTGGGGCCAGCACTGCCTGTGGTGCTGGAGATTGAACCTCCGTCCCTGTGCTTGCCTAAGCAGGCACTTAGTGTGCTGAGCTTTCTCACCAGCCAAAGCAATGCTATTTCCATCATATGTCCCTTCTAAATCAAATACTTCTCTTGATTGATATCCCAGTGATAGAGCTAGGAGTTGTCAGCAGCCTAAGCACCTGGCTGGCAAGTGCAAGGACCCAGATTCATGCAAATATTTTGTTACATTTTATTTATTTAGTTATTGAAATATTTTATTTCAGAAAGAATATATACTTATATGTAAAACAAAGAAATAAAATTTTTATCTAAAAAGTTGAAATCCTCATTATCCTACTAGATTGCACTCCTCTTGGTTATTCTCAATCCCACCCATATGTGAATAATAGTCTGAGTTTGGATTCTAGCCATTTTTACATGTTGTTAGAATATACATTTTAAGGTACTGCAAAGTGACACCATTATACTACTTTCATTCACTCTCACAAGGGTTGATCTGTGGTCACATTGATGGGTATAATTTTATTCCATTATTTTTTGCTGTTTCATGAGGCTCCCCTGGGTAAAGTTGGTTCTTCAGGCAGTTTTGTGGGCATGTGCTTCCTCCAGTAAAAGGAAAACTCAGCAATAGTCTTGGAGATATTTATTTTCAGCAAAAGCCAGAGTAGTAGTAGTAGTAGTAGTAATAATTATAATAATAAGAAGAAGAATAATAGTAATGACAAATAAGTGGACTTGTCATGACCAATTTTAGGACATGTATGATATGCCAGGCCCCCAGAAGAGTGCTAACTGTGAATTAATGCACTGATCATATGCTGTATATCTATGTACAGTAGCCTTTGTAACAACTGGCACCGTGTTCAGCCTTTGTGACCATGTGCTGAAAGAAAACAACAAATCTGTTCAATATGGCAATTGTGGGGAAGGAAAAGGTACGCAAGGTTCAGCCTTCGCTGTCTTTTCTTTTGAAGGCATGTTGGTCTTGTATTTGCTTAGTCAAATTGTATTCAAGAAAAATAAATGAAAATATTGAGCTAAGCAGAATGTACAGGACAGGGAAGTTGAATGGTTGGGAATGACCAATATATCAAAAGGTCTGCAGTTTTCCTTCCAGATTACTTTGGAGAAACATAGTGGTTTAACTTCAGGGCAATTATTCATCAGATAGAATGATCTGACCCTACTCACACACTTATCAATAATGCAAAGAGTCTAACGTCACATAATAATGTAAATAGAAAATCTATTCATTCAAAATCTGTAATTCGAACTAATCTCTTAATATTTGTTCCTAGGTTCCTACTTAACATTATCACCTCTTCCTTGTTCTGCTTCAGAACTTGACCAGTGACAGAGAGAGGAGAGCCAGTAAGATAAGCTTTCCAAGCAATGACCTTTAGATGACACACAAGATGTGCCCAGCAAGGAGCAAAGTGCTATCTGTGAACATATGCCACAGTGTCTTTAGGAATACAGTACAGAGAACAGTTTTCATAAATAGAAAATGTAGGAGTACTAGGGTTACTCCTATTTTATAAAAGAAGAAAGTAAAGTATAGGCAAAACAAAATTTCCACGCATCTATCATGTCAGTCAAAGGCAGAGCCATGATTGAAGTCTTGCTCTGAATACTATGACATAGATCCCCAATGGAGAGAAAGCCTGCCTGTAAAAATCCTATGGTGATCATAACTTTAAACATCAATCACACTTTAAATTTTCATGCTTATGTTAACATTTGACATATTTAAAGATAGTTCCCTTTGACCTTGTTTTGCTCTTATTTCTATTTATCTCAATTTTTCTTTTGTTTCTTCGATGATAGACCATTTTCTTCATCCATATTACCTTTTTGTAGGATTTAGAAATGAAGTGAGTGAGAATGTAATTGAGTGTGCATTAATTAAAGCTGAAACCCTTGAGCCAGTATGATCTGCTTGACACTTTGGATACTAGTAATACATTTTTGTCTACTGCTGTCATAGCATTTCAGCAACAACCCCGTGTGTCCTAAGTTTCTGCCCCAAAGTAATTACTGGTTGTCCTTTCCTGCTTGAAGTAGGAAGTCTACCTTTTTGATGCTCATTCCATTAATGGAAGTCGTGGGAAATGGTCGTAGCCATCTCCAAGTCCTCAGGAGCTTAGAGGATGTGATTAGGGGTCATTATGTCCAAAGTTATAGGCTGAGATCACATCCATGCATGGGTCACCATGGAAACAGAGCTGAAGTGACCTGCATTTTTGCCCCCACCTGAATCTCTCCCTGAGAAGCTGATTGAAGAGGAGGCTTTAGGTAGTGCTCAAAAGTGTAAGGACCCATTAAATGCCCTTTCAGTTGGCAGCTGAGGCCCCCAAGTGAAGGCTGAGGTACAATGTACAGAGGAAGAATGATTGATGGCAGTGGGAAGCCTCACAGAATCATGGGATACATGCTGATTACTCTGTAAAATGGAGTAAAGTAAACATCAATTTCAAAAATGTCAATGTCTGATTTATTAAAATTACGTTTTCGCACTGCCTAAATTCACTGGTAGTATATTTAGATGAAATAATGTATGTTTAAGGAATAGTAACAAAGAGATTGCATATTTAGCAAGGGAAAATGGAAATCTGTCCATGAGTTTCCTGTGTTTTTTCATTTAGAAAGCTTTGAAAGCCTATCAGGAGATCCAAAAGAGCATGCATTTTGCACCCAGTGGAACCTGAGTTCCAATCCAGCTTTAGTAATTACCAAGTCTCCTAAGCATTGGAGGGCTTAGTTTCTTACCTGATAAATGGCAATAAATAAGTAACATTAAATTAGGTGTGATAAAAATTAAAAATTTTAAGTTAGCAATTATTAAGAGTATTCTTCTGGGACGGATCCAGTGACTACAATATGTAATGCCAAATTCCATTTTGCTCTTATTTAAGAAACCCAAAACAAGTCGCATGATACTTTCTAACCTGTTAATGTTTCAGATGTGGATATTCTCCTGAAGGAGTTTGCAGTGATCTCGCAATCAACTTCACATCAAGAGAACATTACAGGGCTGGGGAGAGAGCTCAGCAGTCTAAGCACCTGCCTGGCAAGCACAGGGACTAAGATTTGATCCACGAGCTGGCCCTGTGCTGTGTGTGCCACCAAAGCTGGCTGCATACCTGTAATCTCAGTGCTGGGGACGCTGAGACAGGAGGATCACAATGAGTCTGAGCTGTGTAGTAAGACCTTCTAAAAAATAAGTAAGTAAAAGATTTAAAATTCTTTTAAAAATGAAAAAAAGAGAACATTACAACATGTTGAGTGGTTAAGCTACTGAATGCTTGAGTCTAACCATATTTGTTGAAATTTTTCCAGCCTGGCATCGTAGCCTACTCCTGTAATTCTGACACTATGAGAGGCTGATTTTCCTAAAATCAGTTTAGGAAACTTACTGATTTTGAAATACTACACAAAATGAAAACATTTTTAAAAGTCTGGATAAATCCTTAGTGAAACAGCCTTGTGTTTAGAATCAAAGAGGAGAAAAATAAAATAAAGTTGGTGAAACAGTCACACATAAGTTCAGCTAACCCTGGTGGTCAATAGTAAGTCATTTTAAGGATGTCATTTGAACTGCAGAATGGAAGCAAAACAAACAGAAGTAGAAATTAATGATAAAAGGACTGACCAGGATGAGCAAGTGAGGTGGCTATTTAGGTATCTGATATAAGCTAAGTATGAACAGAGGCGATAGCCATAAGCCTTAAGGACAGAGAGAGAAACGGTCCCTGTGTGGTTGGAAGAGAGCAGGATAACTAACTTCACCCATCTCTGCTGTAGAAGGCATGATGGGAAGAATCGTATCTATTGACAAAAGCAAAGGAAACAAGTGGAGAGTAAGGAAAGGAGACGGTAGCGATAAATAAAGGAAAGAACTTGAAACAAGGAAAAACAAACAAAGAAAAAAGGAAGGAAAAAAGAAAGGAGGAAGAAAGAAGACACAGAAGAACAAAAAAGGCCCCTGTGGGAACTTTGCTAGGGCAGAGTTCCACAGTGAGCTGAGATGCATGATGGAGTCCCAGTTGTCAGCCGGAGATGGACAGAAAGAGCAAGGAAAGCAGGAAGCCTGGAGCCGAGTCTGCGGGACCGCAGCCAGCAAGCCCAGGGGTGCTCAGCGACTGCCATATGGCCTTGGGGCTGAGAACAGCACAGGTGGTGTAAAATCCACACCATATACTGAAAACTGGGGGAGGGGCAGTGGTGGAACTCTTGAAAACCAGGATAACTTTATGTGTTTGTAAGCTGAAATGATAGTATTTTGAGTAGATAGGGCTAAGTACATTATTAAAATTTCATGACTAAACCCTTCTGAAAGATGAAAACAGGTAAGCAAAAATCATAAATATTTCCACAGTCATGGAAAATGAAAGAGCCATGGGAACCAGAGCGCGGTGAATACAGACGCCTGTTCCACGTACAATTAAAGTGAAACAACTGTGAACGCTGCGCTTTCAGGCCAGGATGTGTGAACCTTGTTAACTTTCCTATTAATAGCACATGGGAACAGGACTGGTGGGAGAGAGCAAGCAGGTGCTAATTTCTTCATGGGAAGAGTCAGTGAAGGGTCTGGAAGGGGAACAGATTTTACACATTATTTTAATGATTTATTACATTTATCTTTATACTATTACACAAACTATTTTTTTTTTTTGGTGCAGGCTAGTTGATATTCATCCACTAGCCTATGTTACTTCTGCACATTTGCTTCTTTATTAATAAATTCGGATCCATATAAATTTCATAAACAAATTTTATTTGAAAATAATTCTGCAGAGCATTCTGTGAAATGACACAAGCCAGGCACAGGAAGAGAAGTGCTACATTCTCACATATGTGCTAAATTCAAACACCTGGAACTAATACCTGAAGGGAATCTCATGATCATTGCCAGAGGCCGGGAATGAGAGAGTCGGGAGGATATCAACCAAAGAATACAAACTTTCTTATTTAAATTAATTTTATTGAGAAACAAATAGCAATGAGACAGTTTCAAAACAGGTAAGCAGGACAGATACAAGAATCAATACATTGCATATTGTTGTCTTTGTAGTAGTCATTCATAGCGCAAGATGCAGACATGATATCCTGTCCAAACTCCATTAGTGTAATTTTTTTCTTTTCATTGAATTAAGAACAAGTAGCTATATATCTATCCTAACTATTTTGTATTTACAGATACAGAATGGTCCTTCATTTATATTCCTCTTTCTGTTTTAGTTTTGTCAGACATGTGTATTCTATTGCCATTTAAATATTGCAGGTGTGTGAATTCAGCAAAATAATCCAATATAGTCTAGTAGTCCATAATAGTAGTGGTAGTAGGAATTGGTCCAAGGACCCATTGTACAGGATGATGACTGTAGCTAGAATATGTTGTGTACTCAA
Source organism: Ctenomys sociabilis (assembly GCA_004027165.1). Taxonomy (NCBI): domain Eukaryota; kingdom Metazoa; phylum Chordata; class Mammalia; order Rodentia; family Ctenomyidae; genus Ctenomys; species Ctenomys sociabilis. The sequence goes on along the minus strand of PVKA01009264.1, from coordinate 53,118 downwards.
GGATTGTAGTGTGCTTTAAATTATAGATTTTTAGCCCCCAAACTGTGTGGGATGATGCACATTTTTTAATTAGTTTTCCTACATTTGAGTGATCTGTGACATGTGCATTTCTCAGGGCATCATTCAGTACACTGTAAATATATATAAATGTGAAAATATGTATATGTGTTATATATGCAATGTAACTATCCAAAGCTTTAGAATAATAAGTATATTTATTTATTTATTTATTTTTTTTTTTTTTTTTTGAGACAGGGTCTCACTATGCAGTTCAGGCTGGCCTTAAGCTCACTTTGTAGCTCAGGCTGGTCTCGAACTCACAACAATCCTCCTGCCTCAGCCTCCCGAGTGCTGGGATTACAAGCATGCGCCATCATGCCCGGCTATAATAAGTATATTTAAAAGATAATAAATAACTCTTATAATATCACATTTTGTCTCCCTAGTCAACAAATTCCCTCTGAATATCTCTTAGATGAGAATATATACAAATAAAAGAATTTACTTAGCTGTATATTATTTATTTATCCACATATTCCTCAAAAGGATTTCACGATGACAGCCAACAAATAATGATGTTGGCTTTTGCTGGATGGTAGGATTTTAGGTAATTCTTCATTTTCTGCTTTGCATGCTTTACTATGACTTCTTAAAAGTAATGATGACCTTGTCACTTAGTCATCATGTACAGAAAAGCACAGGTCACTTTTCACAGCAGTCCTTTTGGCTGCTGTGTTGAAAATAGACTTGGAAACTAATATATGAGTGGTGTAAAGAAACCAGGCAGATGTAATACAAACTATCAGGTACAAAAATATTCATATTTGGTTAGAATCCACAGTGGAGGGACAGCGTCATTCCTCTAATTAATTAAAAGAATTTAAAAAAAAAGATACATGCAGAATGGTTTGGGTAATTGTATCATTGATTTCTGCTGGTCCTTTGAAAGATGCAGTTAATGCTTAAATTTTTTAGCTCTGATTTTTTTGGAATTTTTTATAACTTCTCCATTATTTTTTTTCCTTTTCATGTTCATAGCTGGTAAACTGAACAGCTAATATGAATCTGGTCTCATGTAATATAGCAACCATTATTACATTCCCATCATTTTGTTTAGTGAAATCTGGTATTGTTTCTAATGCTGTTTTTTTCTTTCCTATCACTATTTTGTATTTCTTCAAATAACTTAAAAATGCAAATAAATATCTTAATGTAAAATTAATTTTTAATTTGTTAAAGGGTTGGATGGGTGAAAAATTCCTGAGAATCTTACACATGAAACAAGCATCAAAGATATACAAAATAAGAAAGAAAATACACACAGAGGACAAATCTAGGAGGTCTAATGCAGTGAGTACAGGTTTCTGACCCTCAGTAATCACAGGTTCTGCATCCATAATTCAGCCAACCATGAATCAAGAGTATTCAGGAAAACTATGTTTACTTAATATGTACAGACATTTTTCTTTATTCAGTAAATAATACACTATAATTATAGCTCTTGGCAGTTATATTGCATTAGACATTACAATTAACCTAGAGATTAAAGTGTGTGCACAAATGTGGGTAGGTTTTATGCAAATACTACAGCAATTTTTATAAGTGACTGGAGCATTTTCGGATTCTGAATTCTTAATTATGTCCAGGAACAAATTCCTCAAGGGCAGAGAGGTATAAGTATAATACTAAGAGAAAGAATAAAATACAGAAAAGACCAAGGATGGAAATTGTACACATACATGCATAAGTTTATATATGTATTAATATATATGAATTAAAAAATTGAGGTGTGATCCAAATACAGAGATAAGGAATTTTTAATTTTTTAAAAAATTATTCACAGTAAAATCAGATTTCTATTAGTACTGCCCCTTGTGCTCCCTGTGCTTGAACACAAGCACCCCTTCTTCCTACAACTTTCTAAAGCGATTCTGGGAGTCCTTTCCTTTTTTACAGCTGTCTGGAAGTTCTGATGTAAAATTTTTTTCAGGATTTGTATCTAAAACCATACTGTGATTTGTTGTACCTTGCTCACTGGATCTGGCACAGTGCAATTTCTGAATCAACACAAATTCAAAATCACCATGAAATATAAGAGGGTTTAGAACCAGGTGTGGTGGCGCACAAGCCTGTAATCCGAGCACCGGGGAGGTGGAGATAGGAGGATCACTGTAATTCCAAGCTGCTAGGGAGGTCCTGTACCGAGTGAATAAATAAAAGACGTTTAAAATTGTAGTGTTTGGCATGTAGAGAGCCAGTTTTTCCAGCACCATTTGTTAAAGACGCTATCTTTCTTTCAGTAAGCATGTCTGGCTCCTTTGCCAAAGATAAGGTGCCTGAGTGTGTTTGTAATGGCTTCTGCATCTTCTAATCTATTCCACTGATCCTCAGGTCTATTTATTTTTTCTTTCTTTTTTTTTTTTTGCCAATACCATGCTGATTTTATCACAGTAGCTTTGTACTATAATTCCAAATGTAATACACTATGTTAATAGAGCCAAATCAAAAAACCACATGATCATCTCAATTGATGCAGAAAAGGCTTTTGACAAAATCTTAACACTCTTTCATGTTCAAAGTCCTACAGAAAATTAGAATAGATGGCCTCTACTTCAATCTGCTAAAAGCCATCTTTAACAACCCAATAGCTAGCATAATTCTAAATAGGGAAAAACTGAAATATTTTACTCTCAGATCTTGTACAAGACAAGGATGTCCTCTATCACCCTTCCTATTCAATATAGTTCTGGAATCATTAGCTAGAGCCATTAGCCAAGAGAGAAAAATAAAGGGATAAGAAGAAATTAAACTATCATTATTTGCAGATGGCATGACATTGTACTTGGAAGACCTATTATTTTTAAAAATAAAGAACCACATGAATGTGCCATTACGGCCCTTGGTGCTTGAAGGTGGGACATACAAATGGAGATGCTTCATATAATGTCATTCTCACCTGGAAATTCACCTGCCAATGAGCTTGGGAGCTGAGTCTGCTGATGGGTAGAGGGGTCTGATCTGAAGAAATGTGTTGCTGGAAATGTGCCCCACCAGAGTACACCTTGGTGTGCGCCTGCTCCCCATACTCTTCATCCTCCCCTCGTGACATAAGCATCCAGGAGCTTCATCATGCGCTTCCTGTGTTGAAGACAGGGACTGTAAGCGGAAACCATGAGACCAAATAAGCCTCCTTCCTCTATGGTCATTGAGTTTGGCATTGTAGCAATGAGGAAGGGGACTAAAACACAAGGCAAATATTCTGAATTAATTCATGGCAGCCAGGTTAGTGCAGTGAAAGATACTCATGGAAGAGGATTTCCAGATCTGCTTCAGGAAGTGGAAAGAACAACAGAGTAAGTGGGTTTGAAGTGCAGGTAGGCATTTTAAAGAAAACTAGTAGCAAAGGAAACTTTACTGTAATAATTAAAAAAATGAACCTATCTTCTAATTCCAACCTGGGTATGAAATGAATACCATTGAATCTAGGTTGAAAAATTCCATCAGATTTTTAATTCTAAAGAATAAAAGTTCTGATATCATAATGCTTTTGAGGAAGTTCTCAAAATGCAAAGACATAACAAAATGTTTCTACAGCAGTCCAGCAAAAAAGCATTATTACTCTGCCTGATTTATTCTCATCATTATAGACAGCAGTGTCCATAATGCTGTCAGATCCCCTCAGAAGCACTATACTGTAGAATAATTTCATCAAAATTCTTAGGGAATATTATTTCTAGTTAACAGAAATATTCAAAATACATGTAGTTCAGCTCATGTACTACAATAAAGTAAAATTATTTTTATTCCCACAAAATCTTAAATGCTTATCTCTGGAAGTATGCAAAAATATTATAAATGTTCCCCAACAATAATGTGGAGGTATAAATCAAAAAAGAGAAAGTACAGAAGATCCAATTCAGAGAACAGAATGAAGGCATTTTAAAGTCTGATGAAGCCCATTCTAAGAAGGAAGCTGTGGAGCTGGCCAGCTAGCTCAGTGGACTGAAGGGCCTGCTTAGGCAGGCACAGGGGCTGCAATTTGATCCCTGGAATTCTGTGCTGACCCCACACGAGGGGCATGCTGAGATGGCAACTGAGACTGGGCTTGGTGGTATGCGACTGTAATCCCAGCATGTGGGAGGCTGAAAATAGCAAGACCACTAAGAGTCTGATTTGTGTAGTGAGACCCTGTAGGCTCTGTACTAAATACATTAAAACAAAACAAAAGAAAGAACGAAAGGAAGGAAGGAAGGAAGGAAGGAAGGAAGAAAGAAAGAAAGAAAGAAAGAAAGAAAGAAAGAAAGAAAGAAAGAAAGAAAGAAAGAAAGAAAGAAAGAAAGAAAGAAAGCAGGCAAACTGTGAATTCTTGCTGAAGAGAGACTATGTACTCAGAGTCCATAGCTCAGAAGCACCAAGGACGCTGCTAGGGAATGTTTCTCAGAATAGACACTCACACTGTGAGGTTGGGCTATAACAAAAGAAGTTCATTGGTGAGTTTTGTTGAGGAATTTGTAAATAAAAGAATTTCCGAAAATGAATCAAATAGAAACAATAAAGTTATTATCAACTCCAGGAGGGGGTTAAAGGAAAAGAAATAGAATTACAGGGCTATAGCTTGAATGAATTACCCTAAAATTCATGTAGGAACTTAATTCTTACTGCAATGTTTTTAAAATATGGGCTTCTCAGAGGGGGGAGATTAATCCCTGAAGGGTACACATCACATAGATTCTTAACTTGGAAAAGGGCTAGGAAAAGTTAGCCATACTTTGTGTTATCCTTCCTTCCAATGTTTGAGGACATAGTGTGAATTCCCACCAGGGACTCAGCATCTCAGACCTTGGTTTTGAGACAGAGAGCTGGCACTTAGTGGACTCTCAGCCTGCTGACGCTGTGATTCTAGACTACCTCAATTCTACAGAGAAGTAAATTTCTATTCACTCAAGTGTTTTATTATATCCGTGCCAAAGACTAAGCTAATTAGGAAACTATACAATTCAGCTGTGAAAACTATTTATGTAACCAAATTATGTTAAATACTTATATTTAATGCAGGTCTGTGTGGTAAGGAATAAGGGAGGAAATATATGTGTAATTGTTGAAGTAAGAATGGGGACAGTTCTGAATGTCTTACGAGTTTAATCTTAAAATAAAATTTGTTTCCTAATTAAAATGTGTTAGTAAAAATTTAGTAGTGTTTAAAATATGTCAAATTTATTACTTTGGGCTTAATGTAAATAACTAATGCATACTGAACAAAACTATAGTGTGTGCGTGTGTGTGTGTGTGTGTGTGTGTGTGTGACAGAAAGACTAACTATAGTGTGTGTGTGTGTGTGTGTGAGAGAGAGAGAGAGAGAGAGAGAGAGAGAGAGAGAGAGAGAGAGAGAGAGACTCCATATCCATAGTTAGGCAAGGGGGAATACTCCTATAATCCCAAAACTCTGAGAGGATAAGGTAAGAAGATAGCAAAATTGATCCCATCACAGGCAATTTAGCTCTTTAATCAATTTATCAAAGAGGGTTGATATTTCGTATTTCATGCATGCATTTTATTTTCAATCACAGTCACACACACTATGGGTTTGTTTGTACTTGTTTGTTATTTGCATTAAGTCCAGAATAATAAATTTAACAAGTTTTCCTATATATCTGTATTTTGATTGTTTTGTATTTTATATAGAATGTAAGGACAACTGGAGATCTAATTCAGTGTGAAGGCACTTGGATCAAGCTCCCCACCCCAGGGTTACCACTCCACCACATCAAATGAATGACATTTGGTAGGGCAGCTACTGGGAAGAACCCCTGATGAGATAGGCAAAATGAACCTTGATTTTTAAAAAAAATGTGGGATCTCAGGAAAGAGCCAAATGCAATGAAGGAAGAGAACAGGCAGTCTCACTGAGCTAAGGGAGTGAATAGTCAGGACTTGGTAGCAAATCGGATTTGGTAAGGAAGGAAGTCATCAGTTTGCTGCTCTATTTTCACTGTGCTTTCGTGGCTTCGTATCGTGTTGCCCTTTGTTGTAAGGCTCAGTGAGTCTCTACCTTCTGTGTTGCTTGTCGCAACAGCTAATGGCCTCAGTGAAACATTTCTGATTCTTGAAGGCACAAATTTCTTTTTCTAAAATTTTATGACTTCAAGGAACAACTCTGCTTCCAGTGTTGGCTCATCCAATAGGATCAATTCTTAGCAACCTGATCTCCTTAACTAGCTTTTTTCTTTATGGCTTGAGCTGTTGAATGGCAATATTGCCACGGCTAGAACAGTAGTTTTCATTTCAGTGTCTATATAGGTCAAGTGGTGCATTTAAATGCATATAAAGTTTAGAAAACTATAATATTAAAAAATGGGATATCCTGGCAAATGAGAGTAGAATGGATATCATTCAGTTTTACTTTAACTTAATTATATATGTGTTATATACTTCCAAATGGACTTAGTTGTAATTTTAAAATGGATAAATGGTGGAAAACAGGAGATACATCATCCATGAAAATAAAATGCACTTTCATGGAATGAAAATTATCAACCCTATCAGAACTAGTGGAGAATGTTTTGAGAAAACTATTTTTGGAATGACTCGTGGCAAGTGAGGGTGTACGTAACAGTGAAAAGTTGATGAAGATAATTCAGGAACCACTCTTACAAACCATTAAAGAAAAGGATATAGAACATTTAGGAGGAGTTTGGGGAGCTTTATATTTATTGCTTTCTGATAAGAACAGGAAAAGTAGATGGTTGGTGTTGGGGGAATAATTCTGTGGGACATGAATTTGCATGACATCTTGTGAAACAAAGGCTCTTAGAAATCAGTCGATACAGATTGATGGATTTACTTAAGAGGTAGTTTACAAACAAGTCATGAAGATATCCATTATTTCCCAAAACCTCAATTTCCACACTATCCCTATCCTCCAAAATGACAAAAATAGTGTGTTAATTTTTTTTTTGTCATTACAATTGTGAAGTAAATAATATGATAGATAAAACTCTATTCTCAAGTAAATTAAACATTTTACAAAACCATTGTGGGAGTGCATGTCAAAATACAGAGTTCTCCCCTTACTCTGAAAGGACTCTTCATAAAGATAAGGGTGACCTAACTGTTGCTCCTTTCACTTTGTATTGCTAAGGAGAAATAAGCAGTAATCTTCGGTGTTAAAAATGCTATTATTTCAAATTTCTTTCATCTTCCTTACACCACTACTTGAAATAAATAGAGCAAGCATTATGATTCTCAGAAGTACCAATTATTTACCCAACACAGAGTTTACCTGGATTGCTACACTCAGTGCATCAGTGGGTGTGTCATAGGGCACTCCCAATGTGTCTGGTGGGAAACAATTTACAAAGCAGTGATATCAGCCTCTGAGGGTGCATAGGTAGGTCTGATATGCCACTGTTAAATGAATCATACCCAACTAGACTGTAGAATGTTCATGTGCACACACTCAGACTGTCACATGTCAATGTATGATCATATAAGGAAGACAAAATGCAAATACTGTACAAAAGGGAGCACATATGCTGTGTGTTGTAATCAGCCTTTGGATAGGATTCCACTGAGTCAATGCACACTTGAATAAAGCAGCTTCTTAGAGAAAAGGCCTCGATGTTCTCTCTTTGTTTATGAAAACCTCACAGCACTTCTATGGGCTTGTAGTTGGGAGTCAGAAACAAGGCGTTTCCACCTTCTTTATTGCTGTAGTCTGACCATTGCAGGACTAGGACACATGACATTGGCTTGTGTCAGCAGGCCACTTGACAGAAACTGAACGCTCCAGACTGAGTACTTCAGAAGCACAGTGTAATTTAGAGGCCATGGAACCAATTCAGGAAGCACCACCCACCAGGTTTGGTAAGACCCAGATTCAACTTGGCAGTCCTTCTTTTAGAAAGGAGAGGGAGACTGAGCACCTGTCATCATTGTCCAAGTAAGTTACACTGAAACAAATTCTCAGAAACTGGGCATTAAATTGGGGTACCAGAGTGGTGTGAATATTTCCGCAAAAAACCTAAACTGCATCCCCAAGGTGCTGGGTGTTGGCTGTGAGGCTAGAGAGTTAGTGTGTTTGCCTGAGAATGAGATGGAGAACAGAAAGGTTATGCACTGACCACAGGGCTGAAGCAATGTTGAGTCCTAATCTATGGTTCCATGACAATCCTCATACAGCTAGGGTTAGGATAAGTTCCAGGTATCTCCATCAGTATCTCCTCAAGGACAGTGGCTGGTGAGAGAGAGACAAACCAAATAAGTGACTTCTCCAGAGAAAATCTTCACCTTCTAAGCTTCCTTTTTATGCATGAAAGTTGTGTGTTAGGGGCAGGAAATGGATGGAAAGCACAATGCACTCCAGAGGCAAGGAAAAGGGATGCTTGGGTACCTATCATGTTCAATTGATACCAGGAAAGCTCCAAATTTTCTGTAAGCTGAGTTTGCTTTTGAGGTTGTGTCCCACTGAGGACTCACATGATAAAAAGATAATATACAAGCACTTAGGACTATTGCAGGGGATGTGGGCCATTCTGACCAATTTCTTCACATGGTCAGTTGGCAAAGTGCGTCTTTTCTCTGCCACCTTGGCTGAAAGCTTGAATTGAGCACAACTGTAAGGTGATGATTTCTGTGTTAAGAGCCTCTTCCACATGCCATCTGAGATCAGAGACCCAACTGTATGACAACACTGTGATTATATGTAGTAATAAACATTTCTGTGCTCAGTATCTAAGGGCTGGCCAGTGAATCAAATAGAGAGCAGCCTCATGCTTAGGGCACTGAGAAGGTAGGTTCTTGAAACAGACACAAGGATCAAGAAGCATCTTGATCCAGAAGACATCTCCTAGGGACAAACATTTCCTTGAGAAACCTTGATACTGGGGATCAAGCTATCACCCATTAAAATCTACAAACATTAATGCAGAAAAAGATAAAAATAAAACAGAAAATGACAAGATGCTGAAGCAATAGACAACTTCAGACCCCCGGCCCACCCAGGACAAATCCAGCGCACAATGAAATAGAGGAAATCAGAAGTCCACCACTGGAACTTTCTGAAATGCTAACAATAGAAAAGACCAAGCTAATTGAAAAGACCATAGAAAAATGGTCTCCAAGTGGCAAAGAGAAGTGATGATTAAAATGAAAGGCCTAAAATGAGAAACAGATAAAGAGATAAAGGGACTTAGGAAAATGATGGTAACTATAAGGGGCTAACATAGGAAAGAACCGGAACCCATGAAATATCCAAACAGAAACCCAGGAGATTAAAGACTTAGTTGAATGTATATGGAATAGATTAAATGAAGGCCAGCTTTGAATATCAGATCCAGGACACAGGATGGTGACTACTGACCATGAAATTAAAGGCATATAATAATCAAGATTCTGGAGACTCAGCACAGCAGAGTATTAAAAGCAGATAGAGAAAAGAAATGAATCAGTGTAAAATAAAACCCAGCAGAATCACAGCAGTCTTCTAAAAACAAACCTTCAAACCAAGAAGAGTTGGGATTAAGATATTTAGAGCCCAGGAAGAAAACAACCTTCAAGTCATATTGATGTGTTTCACAAAACTACTTTTTCAAAATAAATGGAGAAATAAAATATATCCATGACAAAAACACAACGGAACAAATTCAAGATCACTGAACCAGCTATTCTGAGTTTTCTAAAAGACATATTAGAAAAAAGAAGTGAAGAATGCTAGCATAATACCAGTAGAAAGAAACCATTAGACAGGACAAGCAATTAAACAGAAAGTAAAACAGTGGGAAAATAAAACAGTACAAAGAAGTTGTATCCATCAGTATAAATGATCTCAATTCACAAAACAAAAGAGAATGGCAGAATCAAACAAGCAGCAAGATCCAAAAAAAAAAAAAAAAAAAAAAAAAAAAAAAAAAAAAAAAAAAGGCAAAAAAAAAAAAAAAAAAAAAAACAAAAAAAAAAAAAAAAAAAAAAAAAAATGCTACATTCAAGAAACACTTTTACTTAAGAAAGTTCACAGAATTGTAGTGAAAGGGTAGAAAACAATATCACATCCACAGGAATCTAGAAAATGCTCATAGGGTGATTTTATTTGACAATGTACACTTCAAGCCAAGACTGATCAAAAGAGACAAAGAAGATCACTGCATAGTTGTTAAGTAAAAATTCCACTGGTACAGTGGAGGTCAGTGTGGAGACTCCTCAAAAGAGTAGGAGCAGAAATCCCATTCAAGCTGGCTATCCCCCTACTGGGAATTTTCCCAGAGGAACTGAAAACATTGTATCATAGAGATATATGTGTACCTATGTTTATAGCAGCGCAGTGTGTGATACCAAAATCTTGGAAACAACCAAGATGTTCATCACATGTGGAACGGTTGAAAAAGATGTGGTATTTCTATATAATGGAGTATTTCTCCATTCTCTATTGAGAATGATAAGCTTGAAGTATTTTTACTGAAGTGGATGCCACTTGAACATATACTCATAAGTGAAATAAACCAGACACACATGTGAAAATATTGTATAGTCTCCCTAGTACAAGAAGCGAAAAGCAGAATTACAAATGGAAATATACAACAACAACTGAAAACAATTGAGTCAGATAAAACAAAGTGAAGGGCATATGCAGCAGGATATCAGCTTTTCTTCTGGATGGTTAACAACCTAAGTTCACAGAACAAAGTTGGAGAAATAGAAGAGCCACAAGACCAGCCAATATTTTGGCCCTAGCCTTTCAAGGTCAGTGGAGACTCAGGACATAGGGGAACCTGTACTGCAACATCATGAAACTCAGTTGAGCTCCAAATTTTCTGAACAAGATTATGGAGCCACAGAGGAAAGACATTGATGATCTATAGTGTGCCTGGGGAAAGTCACATGAAGAGAAAACTTTCTCTGAGGCTCTCACAGAGAGCAAACTGGTCAAGCACTGGCTGTGACTCATCCACATGGATGACACAGACAAAGGATCTACAGAATAAGGTAGTACTACAAGATAAACCCTGAGGGGACTTCACTGACCTTATAAGAAACATAAAGTATATGTGCTATTATATAGGCCTTGCTCTATCTAGGTCTGAACCATCCAGCAGAAAAGTATAAAAATGAAGTATACACCACGGGGCCATAATAAGTTGAGCTGTAAATGGCTATGGTTGACAATTTCTTCGGATTACTCACTATTGTTGTAGAATGCTGGACTGTGTTGGATGGTGTCATTGAGTTCAGGCAACTAAATTAATTGAATGACAATGGAGTGTCCACCTTTTACAGATGTAGACAAAGGAAGGGGTATAGAAAGGGAGAACCATGATGTGTGTGTATGGACAGTACAGTTGGGATAGATGACGCCGTGCTTCTACATAATTCTATGAGAGGCAAGCTTTGCACTAATGGTGATTGGACAGGATATTATGTCGGCTTCTAGTACTATGGACAACCACTAGGAGAATGACAAGGTAGAAAGTATTAATTGAATCTTTGATGTAATTCAGGTATAGAAAATAAGATACGTGAACAACTACACTCTCTTAATTTACTGATAAGAGACATATGGTACAATAATGTCTGTAAGGATAATATCATGTATGCACCTTCTATGATACCAGAACATAATGAAAATAGTTTCAGTGTATTAATTTATCAAATCCATCTTGTCAAGACATCTTAAAACTGTTTCATTGGTATTTGTACTTCAATAAAATAAAAGTAAAAATTTAAAAAAAACATAAAAAAACCCAAATAGCTCAGTGGATTAAAGCACCTGCAAGAGGGGCCAGGGCTTCAATCCCCGGGGCCTGCCATGTCAGCTGCACCCTCTGGGCTGGCTGAGATGATGATTGGGACTGCGTGTGGTGGTGCACCCCTATAATCCCAGAACTTGGGAGGCTGTAAACAGGACAATCACTAGGAGTCCAATCTATGTAGTGAGACCCTGAACACCCTGTAGACCCTACCCTAAATACAGAAAAAAAAAGTGCATAACAAAATCAACTCCCAAAGTAGTGCCAATTAATAAAACAAATCAGCAAAAAAAAAAAAAAATTCCAAGAAGAAATAACAATCATAAATACATATGTCCCCTGGGCCAGGGAGATGGTTCAGTGGAATAAGTGCTTCTCTCGCAAGCACAAGGGTTTGAGTTCAATCCCCAGTTCCACAAAAATAAATAAATACATACATATATACATAAATAAACCAATAGATATGTCTCCAATACTGTTGCATCTCAGTACATAAGAAATGTATTAACAGATATGAAAAATCAAATAAGAAGTAACACAATTACAGTGGGGCTCCTTAATACCCTCCTCTCATAAATAGATTAACTATACAAAAATTCAACAAGCAAATATCAGAATTAATCTGAACCTATCAACAAATGCACTTAGTAGATGTCTGCACAGTATTCCCAAGCAAAATATCATGATTTATATTATTTTCAGCTGCACATGGAAGATCTCCAAGACAGACCACATATTATCCCATAAAATGGGTTTAACTGTGTGAAAAAAATTAAAATTATGCTGTGCACATTATCTGACCATACTGCAATGAAATTGGACATCAATGGAAAAAGAAACCATAAAAGCTATACAACACATGAAAATTAAACATCTTTCCTTTACAATTAGTGGGACACAGAGGAAATGTATAAAATAATAAAGTGTCTACATTTAAATTATAAGACACATATAAAATATTGGAACTCATAGGATGCTGAGAAAACATTTCAGTGAAGGAAAATGTTAATGATCAATGTTCACATTAAGAAAAAAAAAGGTTTCTTTATTTTTCTCTTTTTTTTTTTTTTTTTGTATGTGAACCAGGGATTGAACTCAGGCCCTTTTGCTTGCCAGGGAAGTGCTTATTTCACTGAGCCATCTCCCCAGCCAAGAAAAGAAGCATCAATAAGCAAGATAATGTTTAACTTCAAACTTCTAAAAACAGAAGAAGAAATAAAACCCGCAAACCCAAGGTCTTATGAAGGAGGAAATTATAAAGATCAGAGAAGAAATTATTCCAACTGACGTTAAGGAAACAATACAAAGCATCAAAGAAACAAAGAATCAGTTCATAAAAAAGATTAAATAAAATTGATAAAACCTTAGCCAACCTCATCAAAAGACAGAAGAAAATAGTAGTTCAAGCAGTTAGAAATGAAAAGGTGGAAATGGCAACAGACCCTGCAAAAATGTCCAGATCTTTATTACCTACTTTGAGAATCTACACTCTAATAAGATGGAAAACAGAAGAAATGTACAGATTCCTGGAAACATAAAATTGCCATAATTTAATTAATAAGATATAAAAAAATCTACATTATGTGTTATAAGTGAAATTTCAAATGTAATTAAAAACTTACCAACAATGAAAATCCAAGGTCCTGATAGATTAACTGTTGAATTAAAACAAAATTAGAGAATGATGCCACTAATATTAAAACTCTTTAACAAAATTGAAAGGGAAGTAATGTTTCCAAAATCATACCTAGAAGCAAATATTACCCAGACACCAAAACCGGCGAAGAATTCAATTGGGGAAAAAAAATAGTGACCGGCCAACATCTTCTAATGAATTCAGATGCAGAAACCCTCAGTAAGATACTGGCGAATCATCGAGAATATTAAATACTGTGATCAAGTAGGATTCATCCCCAGGATGCAATGATGATACAAAATATGCAGTGCAATAACTGAAATGCACTATAATAACAGAGCCAAAGAGAAAAACTACATGAGCCTCTCAATATATGCAGAGATGAATTTGACAAATGTAACAGGAACACTGGTCATAGTCTTGCATATTAGGGAGGATTTCCCACTCTTCCTTCTATTCCTGCTTTTCAGGGGACAACATCTGGCAGTACAAGTGTATTGTGATTGGGGACACGTAGAAAGTGTCCTACCCTACAAATTGGCAGTTGAGAGAGACAGTGAATGACCCTCTAAATGCACAGTTCAGTGTTACCGTTCTGCCACCTGGACAGAGGCTAGGTCTTGGGATAAACGCACACCAATTTATACTCTAAACTACACAATTAGACTACGATCAGTTGTAGAAATTAGAACTACTGAAAATTGCCTGAGCTCCTAACTTTTTAACCCATGAATAGGCCAAAATGTGCCTTGGTATCTTTAGGTTTAGTGAGATCCACTGTACCCTGGAGAAATGCTGGCAGGAATGAGGAAAAGATAGACAAAAAAGACAAAGGTTGATGAAATGACCCTCTGGACAATAGTAAGGGCCTTTATTTATAGCTTTACAAGGTTGCAAGGCCCAGGGATGCCGAGCAAGTAATAACCCACAATGTCCAGGCAGGAGGTTTTGCTTGAGACTGAGAGAACTTGACTGCTCTAGGCAAGGAGGCCTCATCCTGCTCTCCCACAGATGACCAATTTGAGCTTCAGTAGCTCCCAGCAGCTATTGAAGAAAATTGCTTGGCCTTAGATTATCTGCTTGCTTTTCAGGGAGAGTTTTGTGGAAATTTCACCTGAGCAACTACTGCCTATAAACGGTTGATGAGGAAAATACAGGAGATCACAGCTTGAATGAGGAAAGTTGCTCATGTCCTGACCCAGGACTGGAAAGCTTGGAACACTGAGACACTGTGGAATGGCTTTCGGCTCTTGGGACATTCAAAACCCTGAGAGATATTACACTTCTTATTTTGGGGCACCTGTCTCAAACTGTTGTGTCAGGCCCTCTCGCTTAGACTTTCTATCTCCAGCCTCATTAAAATTATGGTTGAAGAAAGATAGCTGCCCACGTGATGGTGTTATGGAAATAGAAATGTCTGAACCAGGATGATGCCCTGAGACAAAATAGAGTGGGGTCAAAACATCAAAGGCGGGAGGCAGTAGGGCTCATCCTAAACTGCTAGGGTTGGAACTTTCTATAATGCAGTGATATCAGTCTCAGTGTAAGCAGTGATGTAATGCTGTAAAATAATCTCACCAACCAGATTGTAGAATGTTATTGTACGCCCAAACAAGGAAGACGAAGACAAAAAAGGATTTGAAAAGATGAAACTATATCAAGTTCTGTCCTCAGCCTTTAAATATGAGCCCACTGAGTCAGTATGAGCTTGCAAAAAGCTGCTTACATTTTTTTTTTTTTTTTTTTTTTTTTTTTGTATTTTAGGGAAGGATCTACTGGGTGTTCTAGGTCTCACTACTAGATCGACCTGTTTGCAGTCTCCCAAGAGCTAGGATTACAGCACGCGCCACCATGCCCACTCTCAATTGCCTTCTCACCGTGCCCAGGGATGGAACCCTTCCCCTGTGCCTGCTTGCAGGCTCTTTAGTCAGCTGAGCTATTTAGCCGGCCCATAAGTACTTTTACAGGATATTTCTTTTCCTTCTTTCTTTGTTTCTTTCGTTCATTTTTTTGTATTTAGGACAGAGTGTACAAGGTCTCACTGCACAGATTGAACTCAAAATGATCCTCCTGTTTACAGCATCCCAAGTGCTGGGATTACAGGCATGCACCATCACGTCTAGTCTCAATCATAGTCTCACCGTGCCCTGGGGCAGGACTGGCATGACAGGCCCAGGGATTGAACTCCTGGCCCCTGTGTCTGCCTAAGCAGGTGCTTTAATGTGCTGTACTGTTTGGCTGGCCCAGCTTGCCTTGAAAAAGACCTTGGTGCCCCATCTCTGCACAGAAACCCCACAGAAGGTGAATCAGGGTCTGCAGGGTGAGTAGCAAGATTCTACTTGGAGAGAAATGGCTGAGGACAGCTCTGTCATTTCCAGGTAGTTGTGAGAAATCAACAGATATTTAACCTTCAGAAGCCTGTTTCTCACCTGCAAACCTATGGCTAGCAAGCCTAACTGGAGGCAAAGCTATGAACTGAATGACTTTGACATTGCTATTGTGGCTCTATGCTTCTAAAGCACATACCTTATGGCTTATCACATGTTAAACATGTTGTAAGTATTATCCAATACACTCCTAATAGACACTTAGATTGCAGAAACATCAGGCTGTGGAATGTTGAGCACTAAAAATAGCACTGAGTCATGGCTTTGCTACTTCTTAGCGAGAATTTAAGTAACTGCTTTATCTGCTAATTCTTAACTTCCTTCTTGTTTGAAAAGAAAAGAATAAGTGATTCAGACTGGCTTTTGGTAAACCTGCATATTAATACAAACAAAGCAACTTATAATAATGTAAATTATTATCTTATCATTTTATGAGGAAATAATGATTTTGCCTATGAGCCATTTGAAATGCTGGAGGGACAGGGGATAGCTCAGTAGAATAAGTGCCTGCCTGACAAGCTCAGGGTCCTGAGTTCAATCCCTGGTACCACAAAAAAATAAATAAATAAATAAAAATAAAAAAATGAAACCATTTGAAATGATGGGCTAATGTAAGAATAATTCAGCAAATGGTAACATCTTACAGTGTTTTATGCAAAGAAAATCTATTAGTTTAGAATCATGAGAGGTTTGTTTTAGAGAAGAGTTTAGGAATAGAATTTGGGAAAATACACTATGGGATATGGAGATATGAAAATATCTACACATATAACAATATCACATACACTATATATAGTACATCATGTAAATTGTGAACCTTATATCACATATATATCATATGAGTTTGTACACAAAATACCAACATTTAAGATTGCATTTATATCATGCATATATATATATATATATATATATATATATATATTTTTTTTTTTTTTTTTTTTTTTTTTTTTTTTTTCAGAACCAGGGATTGAACTCAGGCCCTTGAGCTTGCCAGGGAAGCACTTATTGTACTGAGCCATCTCCCTGACCCCTTATATCATATTTCAATAAAATTACTTCTAAGTATCACAAATGGTATCCATTTCAGGTTTTATAAAAATCTCCTGATATACTTTGTACATTAGTTCTGCCAGTATCTCCCTTGGGCTTTTTTATGTGCTTGGAATCGTTTCACTGATGTACACTGCCTGCTTTCCATGAATCGTCATGTGTTTCTTTTTCCCAGTCAGCCGTAGTTCAGTCCACAACACTGGTTGGAGATATGGTTGTGAGATCTGTAGCTGCAGAGTTTGCTTCTCAGGTATTCCTTTACATGAACTTCTTGGCTTTTTTTCCTTCTCTTCTCCATTACAAAATTTAAAATTTTACAATTTTATTCCAAAACCTCTGTTGGGTCTCTAACTGGAAACTTGTAGCTTATAAAATAAAAATTAAAATAGAAATGAGATAAAACAGATTATAATATGGATTGTTGCTTCCTACATTATTTTATAGTTTCATTACCTATTGTAATTTATGGTTAAATTGATGTGTATAGTTGATTTTCGAAAAGACTTAAATGCTTTTTATATTGTGTATATAGAGAATGTGTATTCATGCTCGGATATTTTATCTGGTGTAGGACCTCATTACTAAATTTTCACATGATTCCTTTATTTTATCTCTCTGCTGTAATCATTTATTGGTAATCAATTATGGTTTCATTTTATATCAGATCTGCCAGAGCATTTTTATTTTATTTATTTATTTTTATTTTATTTATTTATTTTTTTGAAGAACTGGGTAATGAACTCAGTTGCACTTGCCAGTGAAGCACTTGTACTCCTGAACCATTTCCCCAGCCCCTGTGAGAGCATTTAAAAAAAGATTAATAATAACGTTGTTATGAACACTGCTATACTGCTTATTCTTATGTAATACAATTTAAAATGAAATGATTTTATATTCACGCTTTAGAATATTGTATATTGAACCTGGCTTTAACACTTATTGTAAAATTTATTTAGTAAGCTGCTTTGTTTAGCAAACATCTTTTAAGCATTTATTAATAAAATCACAAGATTTTTCCCAAGTTTAAGTTTTGGTATAATCAGTAGTTTGAACTAAACATAAATTTCTAGGAGTAATCTAGTATACACATGTGAATAAAGTGTATCCATGCACACATAGATATGGAAACACATAGAAAAACATCATTTCCTAATTGAAATTAGAGGAAGCTTGATTTTAAACCTTAATACCATTATAAACTAGAATGAAGTGATGTCCTTTTGTAGGGATTAGCATATTTTAATATTTTTGAATTAGTTCTCTTAAAGTATTACATATAATCAGCTGTGAACCTATGGTTTTCTAGTGACTGCTATCAGTAGCACTTAATCATAACTTTATACTTTATGTTGGACTTGATTTCATTGTTTTTCATTTCTTAAGGTTCCGATATATTGACTTTCTGGTTCCTAGGAAATCATCCTTTCCTTTAGATTTTCAGTGTTTTACTATAAAATACATTCAGGCATCTGTTGAAAATATGTTACTTGTGTTTATATCTTTTAAATTTAATGAATCATGTTTGTGTATTTCATTCTTAATTACACTCAAAAGAGTTAACCTGCTCTACTTCCTGTAAAAATCAACGAACTTACCCACTGTAAGTCTTTGTCCTGTCATTTTTATTATATTTATTTAATTCAGTGTTTTATCATTAATACTACCCAGTCCAGAGTTAATGGAATTTTTGTTTTCCTACTTCTTCATAACCACTTACCTTTTTACTATTCTTAATATGCGAAATTTGCAAATACAAATACCTTGTGCTGCTCTTTAATTTAACAATTTATTTCTCCTTTTATCTAAATGTTACAAGAATTTAATTTCATTTGCTTAGATATGTTAGTAAAATTATAAAATACAGTTGATAATGAAATTAGTATATCATGAGAAATGTGACCTGTGGTATCTCTCACTTTTAGTATTGAATTACTTTCCTACCATGTGAGTCTTTCTTAAGGTAAAATTGTGAATTATTTTATTACTTACATGAAGTTATTACTTTCTGTTTTCTCTTTCGGTAAACAATTTGATTAATAGTTAAATCTTTTCTAGATTCTTTGAAATTTTATCTGTTAGAATTTTTTAATTGTAGGACCGGGGAGATGGTTCAGTAGAATAAGGACTCCCCTGGCAAGCACAAGGGTCTGAGTTCAATACACAAAAGAAAAAAAAGAATTTTTTAATTGCTAATGATACCTGAGTCTCTCTCTCTCTTCATCAAGATTTCAGTTTTAATGGATTCTACTTTCTTGGATTAATGGCTATGTTGGTTGTTTCAGAAATTTTAAGTCTTCAATTCTTAAATTAATGTTATTGCTATTATTGAGGATTTTTCGTTTTGTCATTTTTGCTTCTGCTTCCATTTGTGTAAAATATCCAAGACTATGTTACTAAAATTTAGC
>PVKA01009264.1:0-33802 GCA_004027165.1 Ctenomys sociabilis | reverse complement strand
AAATCTATATAGACTTACATACTATTACTTTCTGCTGACTATTGCTACTTAATCATATGTCTGTCTTTTATTAAACATGATTGTTTTTATTTTTCTCCCCTTGGGGATAATTATAATGATTTGTAGATATCTAGAGATTCTTCCTTTCCTCATAGGTTTTCAAAAGTTTAAAAATTCTTCAGTAAGTTTATTTCTCTAATCTTGATACTCTCTGTGCTTGAATTCACATGCAGTTTTTCTATAATTTCTTAACATGATATATTTACCAACAGAAAACACTTATTTTCCCTTTCCTTACCTTTTCAATAAAGCAAGCTTTGTGAATACTAAAGACTTTCAAAGTTACTTTGCTTTCTTTCTCTCTCCTCTTTGCCTTCATATTATAGACTGGAATCATTTAAAAAGAATAATATGACCTTTCTATTTTCTTGATTTATGTATTTCTTAAAAGCAATAAAAATAAGAAATAACATTAAGAACAATGTACAATTTCACTAATAAAATGACAGAAATTCAGCAATTGTTTTTATATTGTACATTGTTATCTTCAAACTAGTTGTTCAGATCATGTAAAATTGGTCAAAAAATAAAAAGAAAGAGAAAAAGGAAAAAAATCATTAATTTTTCCACCTAATAAACCAGCAGAAATCCGCAGTACATCAGGCTGGCCAAATAGCTCAGCAAATTGAAATGCCTGCAAGGAGGCTTAGGGGCTGGGGAATCAATCCCTGGGCTGGCTGTGCAATTGCCTGAGAAGGCCACTGAGACTGGGCAGCGGCAAGCACCTGTAATCCCAGCTCTTAGGAGGCTGTAAACATGCAGATCACTATGAGTCTGATCTAGTAGTGTCCCTGAACACCCTGTAGACCCTTCCTCTCCCCAAAATAAGAGAAATCAGCAGTATAATTATTCAGGATGTCCTACGTATGTGTGTGTGTGCGTGTGTGTGTGTGTGTATATATATATATATATATATATATATATATATATATATATATATATAATGTTTTTCTCTTCCTTATTCTCTTCTGCTTCCCCTCCTTCCATTTATTTCTTCCCTTTTAATAGTTTTTGAAAAAAATTTTCCCTTTCACAATATCTATTGTACCTTTCAAATTATTTACTGTCTCGGGTTCTTACACTAGAGACACAATATAATGTTTATGCATGTTACTCTAATTTATTTCACTTATAAATGTGGTCTTGGGTCCAGGGAGGTGGCTCAGTGAAATGAGCACTTCCCTGGCAAGTGGAAGGACCTAAGTTCAGTCCCTGGTTCTGTGTGGTCTCTAGTTTTACCTATAAAAGCCTTAAGTATATTATTCTTTATAGCTGAGTAATACTCCATTATACAAAAATACTACATATTTTATTCATTCCTCAATTGATGATCATTTGTGTTTTTCTAAGAGTTAGCTATGATACATTGCACTGCTACTGACATATTTACTTACTAGCTTATGTTAATCACTTTTAAGAAATCCATACAAGTAATTTTGTATTCCTCTATCTGAAATTTTGTATTTCTCTATCTATGTAAAATTTTTCATTCCTTTTGTTTGATGTAAGAGTGATTTATGTATCTTTCTATTTCGTATCATTAATATATTTGCAAATATTGATCTGTTATTTTACAGTTATTTTATGCTTGTAGTTTGAAAGTCATCAGTTTAGTTCCAGGGGATAACTTTGTTCAACTCTAAGTGAAGTGTTTTAAGGGCTGCTAACTGTTTTCACATACACTGTTTTTGTTTGGTCCTCATATTGCTCTCTTGCAATGTTCTACTTGTTCAGAATGCCTACCGTGGTCTCTTTTCTCTGTGGCTCCCTCAAGATGTATGAAGACCTTAGTAAGACAGAGTAGCCCTCTCCAGTCTGTCTTTTGGTTCAGTCTGGGTAGTGGCAGCTCCAGAACAGCTGCATTTTAGGCACTGGCTACGACAGCAGAAGAAGGAGTCTCTTGACTCAGGGCACTAGAGTTCCTCTTTTCTATGCACCTGCCCACCACTAAGAGGAATGGGTAGGACATTGATCACTGTTGAATATGTATGTCTCCTGCTGGGGCAGGAGGATCCATGTAGCCGCTGTGTGGAACTGATACTGACCCTCCCTATGGATATATGAGATCCCCAGAGTCAGCTTCCCTCAGGACCCATATCTTTAAGAAAACTATTGACAGTCATGGCCCCAGACTTTTTCATGGCACAGAGCAAAGACTACTTTAGCTATGACTCTTCACTCTGAATCCTACTCCAGTCCAAAAATGTATTTACACTTGTTTTCCACTGTCTCTGACAAATGCTGAGTGCAGAATGAACAACCAGATCAGAATTGACAGTAGGAGAAATTTGAGAGAACAGTTAGTCTGCTGAATTTTTATAATTCTTCTCACCAGAGGCTGCATTTCATTGAGAATTTTTGACAACACCTCAGAGTAGAAACTGAAGTGTCACACAAATGTTCAGCTATCTCTCAACGGCTCTGTTTTGCCACATCTCTCTTCTGCCTTTTGAACACCATTTTCTGTCCCTCTTTTTTTATATCTAAAGATTTTCTTGTGCTATCTTCCTAATGTCCTTCTCTTCTTCAAATCCTTAAGCCCCAGGTGAATAGAATCTGTTCATTCCTGTCTGAGCATTGATCTCCCAACCTTGGCCCATGGGCTTCCTTTCCTTTCTACTTCATGTATTATCAGTATAAAAATTTCATCCTCTCTCTGTTGTTCACCTAGAATCAAGTTTACTCACCTCAGTAATTCCTGTTATTGTCCTTTTCATTTGACTTTGATAAATTCAGGATATTTTAATCTCTTTGCTCGATAATCTCTCCGTCTAATGTGTGTGTGTGTGTGTGTGTGTGTGCGCGCTCGCGCGTGCTTGTACATGGATCTCTCTCTTGTATCTATAAATCATGGACACATTTGTTTCACTGGATTAAAGATCCTTTGAGGATAAGGATAGTGCTTTATCTTATTTCTATCCCCAGAGTCTAATATAATTGGGCACATTAATGGAATTTAAATATTCATCTGATTTGAATTTAATTTGACACGATGAATATTCCGCTTCAGCAGCGACCCTCAGACCCCAATTAGTGTCAGGGATTCTGTAAGGGTGGCCTCCTTGCCTCACTTCGGAACTACTGACCTCTCTTGGTTCTCCACCGCCGGATCCCTGTCCCCAGCCCCAGTAGTTTCCATTATATTCTGCCAAAACTCCCAGGGAAGGCAGGGGCAGATTCAGAAATGTTGTGAAATGCAGCCTCGCAGTGTTTAACAAACAACATAACAAAGGCATCTGTCACAACGCATCCCTTCTGTTCCTGGGAGACTTCCGCCAGCACAGCGGCATGCTCCCCGCCTTTCTTTTCCTCTCTGCTCATTCTCTCTAATTACATGTGGCATTCACTCTCCATCATACAATGAAAGGGGTCCTCGCTTTGGCAGGAAAATGGAGAAGATTGGCTAGGGAATAAATCCTGCCACAAGCAACATTTCCTTTTCAGACGGAGAATTTTGGCCAGGTCATCAATGTGAATTGATTCACAAAGATTGAAAGACCATTTCATGCCTAAATAAGCCTGTCTGACTGACAGAAAACCAAAAATATCTCTATTTTCACACTCCTTCCATTAAACTGTCAAATTTTCAGGACCACATTCCAGGTCCTCATTAAGCTAATTCTTGTGTTCTTTTTAAACTAAATTTATTTCCACACTTTCTCAACAACAAAAGCTCTAACCTCTGCATTAAAAACCTATTTATACTCATTTATGCTGTTTCACCCCCATGGAATACAAACTTCTGGATAATAGTACTATCAATAATATTATCTTCTTGCAATTCATACTTTTGTGAACCAGGAACTATGCCAAATTATTTTATGTTTTATCCTATGTAGTGTTTACCCTGTTCTTATGAAAGCAATGGTATTAATTTTCCATCTGTGTGAAAAGGAAACTGGAGTTTACAGAGGATAAAGACAAAGTAAAATACAAATAACATTGTACACTGAGGGAGTGTCAGACACACGACATGTAATTTTCATTATGAATGTATATGTGATTAACAGGCTCTCTTGCTGTATTTTTAACTTTGTAGATCTCCTCTAAAACCTGACAAAAAGCTCAGGGCACAGCCCATCTTCCCTACAGTGCCTTGTCAGATCCCCAAAGGTGGATCCCGCACTTTGTTAACTACACCCACCATCACTTCTTAGTTCTCTTCTCCTAGTTCACAGCTGAGCCCTCCAATTCCAGGGAAGAAAACTGTCCCTCATGAGCCACCTTAGTAGCCTGGCTAGAATGACATTTTAGCAGGCATCTCATTTTACTCTGCTCCCTGAAATGTGTGTTTCCATTAAGATCTGCACTGGCTTAGGGTAAGGGTAAGGCTAAGGGCAACTAAATCAACTTCCAAATTCAAATTGCTTTTGAGCCAGTTTTGAGAAGTACCTGGCATATGAACTGCATCCTCCATCTCCTTAGAAGGTATATCCTTTTTCTTCTCATTCCTCTCACTGACATTCATTGATATTACAACTAATGCTCTTGAAATAAGGAAGAGGTAACGATACTGACAGCATTTGGTCCTTCTTCGAATATCGATTTCCTAACCCACCTATTTATGAATTCAAGAAGTTACTTGTTAAGCTCCAGTCATTGACCTAGGAATTAAGGACACAGCAGTAAACAGCCTAGACTTGGCCTCTTTTCAAAAGAGCACACTATCTAATCACATTATCAGCCTAGTTGGCAGGACACAAATAAAGCAGATTAGAGAATACAGCCAGGCATTGTTAAAAGGGGAAGCTTACATTCCTCCTTCTTATTATTTTTGATGTTATATTTTATAAAAATTAAATTACTGTTTCTTTACAGGAATAATCTCACTATTATCTTCATTTTGCTGATTGTTTCTTGAGATAAATTGCATTATTATCTTTAATTAACAGAGGAAGAAGATGGACTTTGAAAGGTTGGGGAACTTGGCCAACTTCATAGAGTTAGCAAATGGCAGAGCTGGGACTTGAACTCATACCACACTGACCAAGTTCTGAACTATGAACTGTTATTTCAGCTCTGGACCAATGCAAAACTACTCTGTGTAACAGAATGCACTTTGTGCAACAGTGGGTGCTGTGTTGAATACCATAAAGAACTCGGCACTTGCTTTACATTGCAGTGTTCAATCACCCATCCCCATTTTGCCTGGCCTCATGAGACAGCTCAATTTGCCCACATTTAGTATTGACACCAATGAGGGAATAAATTAAGAAGAATTATCAACCTGGAGAAGAGGTGCCCTGGGAGGACACTCAGCAAAATTAGGAGTCATTTTCATTTCTTAATGGGGTCTAAGGGTCATATGCTTTCCATCACTGTCACAGAGAATCACAGGAATCAACTCACAAAGATGGAAAGCTTACTTTTCCTTGTACTTTTGCAGGTGGTAATCCACAATGTTTGGTCCTGTTGTTGAATCTGTGGCAGGTCTTTATGACAGAAACACATGGTGGAGGAAAAATATCACTCCCCTCATGCGAGAAGATTTCCTTTGATTCCCACAATTTCCTTGAAGAAAAGGTACATTCCTAAAGCTGGAAGACATCCCAGTGGGGGTCTACCTGCTAAATTAGGCTTCTTCCTCTTAGCATCTCTGTGGAAATGAAAACAATGATATGTGGGCCTTTCATAACCCAAAACATAGGAATGTGGTACTGCCACAGACAGAACAGGTGGCAGAGATGCAGCTATATATCAAAAGATGTACAAGAAAACCTCTTGGAATAAAGCATAAACTTGTAACTAGCTGTTATTGGGAAACCTTGTGACAGAGAAAAGGTATTGCCTAGTCTACAGAAATTATTTACGTTGTCAAAGTGTTTACATATAGAAACAATGGCATAAATCAGAATCTGAAACTTTTTAAAATACATATTTGGTTTTATACAACAGGGACTCATAATGATCCTACTGTTTCAGCCTCCCCAACACTGAGATAACAGGTGTGGACCACCATGCCCATTCTCAGTGGCTGGCTCAGGATGCCCAGACATGGACCCAGCATGGCGTGTGGTGCTGGGGATTGAACTCCAGTCACTATGCTTGCCAAACAGGTGCTTAGGCACTTGAGATTCTATTCCTGAATTTCTGCTTCAACATCATTTTAATAGCTAATTCAAAATTTTAAAAAAACTCAACGTATACTATATATTAAATGTTAGTAGGCATTATGCAGAAAAAATACTCATATCAAACTGTATTAGTTATGAAATATAATAATTAATATCTCAGAACCTGGGGAGAAATACATAAAGATAGAACACCAGGCTAACTTCTTATAACTCTGATCCTCTTTCAGTTGTACACCTTCTGTGGTCCATCTTAGCTTTGTGTGGGATTGAGAAAATAAATTCAGCTTCTCATAAGTGGTTACTAGATTTAAAAAGAATGATGGTAGATATAATGTAGCCAGCAATATATGCTTAGTGCCCAGCCATTGACCAATAAGTAACAGTTGTATTTGTTCATACTAAGAGTAAAGATAAAGCAGGTCTGGAAGGTCAAAGCCCTTTTGTAAGTGTTGCCCAACTATTCATTCTCAGAACTGGCCATAAGGTCTTAATAGGACTTAGCAGGCATGAAATGTATATTCGCTTGGCTTCTCTCATGGCATATTTAAGTTGCTCAGAGATGTTTACATTTTAGTTTGTCAAGGACTCTCATATTTGGTCCATAATTCAAAGGACAAAATGAGCCCCCATCTACATGATACATCTGTACAAATTTCCTTTACGGGTTGCACATTCCGCCTTCCTTGGGGCATCACAGTTGGAGCCCTGGCTACCATGCATTTATAAATCTGGCTTCCTGTAGCTCCTCCACCAGCCTGATGAGGGCAGATGGCACACTAGCCTCAGGCTTACCAGAGCACGAAGCACAGAATAGCTGCACTGCTTTCAATATTCACCTGGTGTCAAGTGCTTAGCACATCTCCCAAAAACCTGTGTGCACAGTAATTTCTTCTTGATTTTCTCTGCTGTCTCAGTCCAAATTCTATGCCTGGAACACCTGTTCTTCTCTCAGTCTGTTATGGTCTTGATTCTCTGCTAACCATTGGTTGAGGCTTAAGGTCTTTTCCTCCTAATTCCTTGATACCCTAATATAAATCATTATATCCCCTGAAAAAAAATTCTGTCGCTTAGTTTTCTACGATCACCAATCACCTTAACTACCGAATTATCCATTTTATATTAATCTACCATAATTAAAAATGTAGATTGTCCCAGACACTGTGTGAAACACTTTACAATTCTGAATCTGACCACTTGATTTGAGACTGATCAAATCAAGTACCTTTTGAGACTGATCAGCTCTTTAAGCAGCAGAATATCATGGATTATACTAAGTAATGAAAGTCATATGATTGGTGAAGAGGAAATTATGGTTAGGCCTGGGCCTGTGTGTTCATAACCTTGAAGATAAGAGACTGTGTCTCAAGTACCATTAACTTCTCATTCCAGATTTACGTTTAAGATCAGGCTCATACCTTATGCCTTCTTACACAGTTCTCTACTGATTTCTCTTCTGGGCGAGTTTATTTTGCACAAATTGTGCTTATTCTACTGAGCCATCTCCCCAGCCCCAGAGCTGCTGGAGGGTCCCTCTGGTCATTTTTTTATTTTGGTGAGGCGGTACCGGGGACTGATCTCAGGACCTCCCGCTGCCAGGCATAGCGCTTATTCTACTGAGCCATTTCCCCACCCCCTATTTTGCACAAGTTGAAGGTTACTTTACCCAAGAGGTCAATGAGTTACACAGACTCTGACCTTAAATGCATTGGCTGTTCTTTTACTGCCCTCACTAACCATCTCTCTACCCTCTATTCAAGAGCTGCAGTCACTCATCCACGTTTTCTATGGTTACTCCCTGGACTCCTCTAATTTATTATGGTGCATTGCTACCAAGAACCCAGAGCTGGCAAGGCTCAGCATCCTCACTGCAATGCAAGAAGCCACAGGATTCGTATCGCATCATCACCTTCAGTTTCTCTGCTGTGTTTGTATCATCACCACCCACTGCCCATAACTGATAACATAGCATCTGTGAAGGATTCAAGGACTCAAGATGTCCCTGCCACAATGCTTCATTTGATTAAGGATCTAAGTCATGGAAATATGCAAAAGGAAATTCCAATATACAAGAACAAGGACTTTATGCATTACAGATACAAGAAAGTGTGAAGTTGGTGCTCTGGGGAAAAATAATCAGGTGAAACTAAAGAAAATACTGTTGCCATCACTAAGGCTTACTTAGCTATGCTGCTGTGAAACAGGAGCTAAAATGGGAGAATGGATGTAAGAAACAGAAGAATTAATAATATTTTCAGTCTTCATGAGGATATCAACGTGCTTATAGCTAGATTCCTACCTTTATTTAATCTGCAGTTTTAAGAACCACAAGATAATCTGTTTGAAGTTGGCAACTGAGACTGGAATTGTCACATGGCTGGAAGTTCTCTCTCTGATTCTGAACAGATTTTTATGTTAAAGTAAATAACCTCTGTCATCCTATAAAAAACTGGTCAATAGTGAGCAAAAGTATCTTAAATCTTTGATAGTTTGTCTGACTAAATATTAGCATTCATTACTTCTATTTGGTGCTTGAAGCAACCCTCTGAATGGTGTTTTGTTGATTTCATATGAATTAGGTCTTGTTTTCAAAATGGGAATTAAGGAAGGCTGAGAATCATTAAGAGACTTCCTACAATTGCTTGACTACAAGATAATGGTATCAAGATTGCATTTAAGTTTGATAACTTCTCCTAGAAGAAACCAGAAGACCAATATTATGTTTTCAAGTAAGACAGGAACAAGAGAAAATAAAAGAAGTCTCCAAGCATAGCAGATACAGTGCAAACAGTGACTTTTCCTATTTTGTAATGCAAGTAGACTAAGGCTTGGTGCTATACCTCATGCCTGAGCTTTAAAGTACTCAGTATGCCAGCTATTGACTTGCTGTGGTGGTCCTAATCCCAAATTCTACACTCATTTCTACCTGGTAATTACTTACAAAGACTTCCTTCCACAGAACTATGAACACAACCAAATTCAAACTAACTATATGATAAGTTTAAAAAAAAACAAAAACTGTGATTTTTTTTCAGATTGTCTAAATAGGTTTTTAAATTTTTATTTATTTATTTTATTCTTTATTCATTTTAGTGAGAAAAAAGATTAAATAGAGATTAAATAGTTTCAAAATAGGTTAGTAGGACAGTTACAAAAGTCAATACATTGCATATTGCTGTCTTTGGAGTAGTTATTCAGAGGAACCCATCAAAATAATGACAGATTTCTCTTCACAAACAAAGAAGAGCATGGAGCAAAGTACTTCATGTCCTCCAAGAAAACAAATTCCAGCCCAAACTTCTATACCATGCAAAACTCTCTTTCAAGTTTGACGGAGAAGTGAAATACTTCCATGACAAAGAACAACTAAAGAATTTCATGATGACCAAGCCAAATCTACACAGATTCTTAAAAGGTGTTCTAGAGAGGGGCCTGTGTTGTGATGCTCAAAAACAAATTATTTTCATGTTGGAAACATTTTGATTTTATCAGATTCTAATTTCCACACCATGCTTAGTTTTACTCTCTCAAGAAAGGGGAAGCAAAACCAGAACAAGCTCAGTCAACATAGTTTAATAACAGTAGACGTGTGTTGATTCCACATGCTCCAGGTAAGAGCGCAGAAGCTAGGAGAGGAAAACTTCATCAGGAACTAGTCCAGAAAAAAGCAAGATGTAGTTTGACAAACACCGATCTGCTGTAGTTTCTGCCTTGAGTGACAATTTCCTCTCTGAGAGATGCTTGCAGTTATGAGGTGGTAGCTGAGGCCATCCTGGGTGGGGCTGCAGCAGGCTGCTCTGTCCTTGCCCAAGTCTTTGCATGTGCTAGGAAAATGAACTCTTATTTCCTTCAGTTCTATAGCCATGCCTTTGCACACAGTCAGAGTACAAGTGGGCTGGGCCACATTTGCACACAGATGTGGAATTATACAGTAATACAAACCTACTGTGTGCTAGGCCATTAGTTATTAAATCTTACTAAGGTAAAGATCTATGTTATAATTTGAAGGAACAGAGGCAACTGAATGCTTATTGTTTGTAATGTTCAGTATTATTCCACTAGAATGCAAGCTGATATAAACAGGCCATAGTATTGAAGTTAGGGAGGATCAGATTTGGGGGCAGTGGGAGCAAAGTAAATCTTAATTAATTAGTTTAACTTCCCTGTTCTATTGATATATGCCATACAAAAAACACGGGAAAAAAAAGAATTTAATCTAATGCTTAGAGCACTATATGTTCATAACAAGTGTTCAATGAATGTTTGTTAAATTGAATTTTGTTTACTGCACAAATCTTATAAGGTAAGATTGATACTAAAATTTTGTTATAGAACATTATATATATGTTCTTTGACTTCAAAATGTTTATGATAACTTTATAAAAAGGAAAAGGGAACAAGAGCTCAACCAAAATGCCTAAAAGGAAGGAATCCAAATAAATATCAAAATAGCAGAAGACAGTAAGTGTTAAACATTTGCTGTAGATTACTGGAGCAAAGGGAGACTTTTACAGGTTGAATTTTCATGGACAGCGTTTTGAAAACTATGTAGACCAGTGGGTCAAAAGGGTAAGCATGCCGTAGGGATCAGAGTGTTGAGAGACCACAGTGAAGGATGGCATGGGATTGCTAGCAAGGCTGCTCTATTGAGGCCAAAGTGGAGAAATTAGCTAGTCAGATGGTGGAGTGATTCTCAGGATTAGAGCAATTAGTATGAAGTAGATGACATGCATTTACTTTGAAAGAAAATTCTTAACTTTAAGATTCTCATCTGTCAATTCCTGATGATGCGTCTGAGGGACACATTTCCAAACTCGGTATCTGTTGTTTATCTATGTAGCATCTCTCCTCTCATTCAAGGGTTTGTTTCCTCTCCTAGGCAGACACTATGCCTGCACAGGGACTGTGATAACTCTTAATATTTTTACTTCATCCATCAACTGTAAGATAGATTGATTGGTAGAGAGGTATTTGTCTGACTAAAAGCCTGATAATCAGATATTTTGGGGGGGAATGTATATTAAATGCTATTAAGGAAGAATTTTCCATTTTGTTGTGATGAAAGTTTTAAGTAATGGACTAGAGAGCTGTCTTCTTCCTCCCTGTGTTATTTTTTTCCAATTAGAAGTAGCTGAGAGCACCAAATTCTAACCACTAGACAGAGAAGAATACAATATAGAGGCAGCTATTCTGTGATGAAAGAGGATAAAGGTGAATATCTACCTATCTATCTAACTATCTACTATCTATCTATCTAGAGATCTGTAAAGAAACAGCTAATACACACATAGTTAAAGCAACACAGTTCATAGGAGATGAATATTGCAAGCAGCCTATATGCATGTCAATAGATAAATAGACAAAGAAAATGTGGTAGTTATATGCCATGTCATAATACTTTGCCATAAACATACATAAATTTGAATCATTTACAGGAAAATTGTTATAACATGAGACAGTTAACTGAAATAAACCAGGTTCAGAAGCTTAAATATTGTATGATGTCTTTTATGTAACAAAAGCAAAATATAAAAAAGAACAAAATAAAAGGCAGACAATAAGTAATAATTAAAGAAAAATAGTAAGACAGGTTTTAGAAAAATGGGAAAAGGATCAAGAAATGCCCAGGTTCTCCATTATCTGCTGTCAGCAGAGGTAAAAGACAGGACAGTTACTGTATGCCCACGCTAGCTCTCTTCTAGCAAGCAAGGTTCCATAACTATAATTAGTAAGGGGATGAAAATCTTATGTGTGGTTTTGTGTCCTGCTCCTGCAGAGAGAACCTGTCCCAGGCCCCTGCTACTTTCCTGTTAAGTTTTCCACCTAGAATGGATCTCTTTTCCAAGTGAACCTTACAGCTCCTTATTTTTAAATCCCTTTTTCTTCATGGTACACAAGAACAATAATGGCTAGCTCCCTAATTTCTTATCTGTAATCTCTCAGAATATTATACAATAAACATAAATATGTTCTAGACAATATGAACTCAAAGTACAGTTTTTACATGTACTAAAATTACATCTTGCTCATTGGTTTTATTTCAAGTTCCCCAGAAAATAGAGCTGGATGCAAGTTTCAGTTTTCCTTCAATTTTTTAAACTTGCTTGGTCTAATTGTAGGTACAAGCAGCAGGTAGCATCATATCTTTATCCAGTTTACTGTTCTGTGCCGAGTCAGAGCAAAATTTTTTAACCAAGACACATAGTTCAGAATGTAATTATGATTATTATTAGCTGTAATAATAGACCATAACAGCATCTGCTAGCAACACCACCAGAGCTCCGCTTAGGCCTCATTAATCTGGACCTCACTAATTTGCTGTGTGTGCTAATTTGACTGCAACTAGACAAAATTGTTCCTCCATATGATCTCTAAGTTTAATTTTTAAATCAATTCAAAAACTATTTAGTAAAAATGTGTGTGTCAAACGATGGCATAAGCTCAGTTGTAATAATTAAAAGATTTCAAACATATAATGTCAGGCGAACCTAGATTGAAATCCTGTAATTGCCATATGAATATTTATATAAACTTGCTTAAAATTAAATTCTTTCATTTATAAAGTGAAATATTAATAACCAGGTTACTACAATAATTTTGTAACATTTGTAACATCCCCCTAAAATAAGCAGTACAATAAGCAGAATAAGCAAATATTTTGTAAATTATTTTTATTGTTATATCTGTAATAACAATGATGTATAGGCAATGGAATATATACATTTAACACAGCACTTAAGAATATACTGTAGTTATAGTAACATGGACTAAATTATTTTGGTGTAAATATTCACAAAGTGTTGCAGGTTCATAAATGATCTTCCAACTAAATTTATTTCAGGGGCTGGGGAGATAGCAGAGTAGAATAAGCGCCTCCCTGGTAAGCACAAGGGTCTGAGCTTAATTCGAGGTTCCACAAAAGAAAAATAAATAAATAAAAATAAATAAATAAATAAATAAATGTATTTGAAAACAGCAAGACAGCTGTTAACTAAGCAAGAACTCAAGAGTATGAATATCATTTCTATGATGTTTAAGGACACAAGATGCTTCACATTATAAACAAGGACATTGATTAGAGAAAATGTAGTCATTTGATGTGATCAAAGCAAGGGCTATCATAAGGATACCATCCTTAGAACAGGAAGAAGAACCTTACTACGTACATTAACATCAACATTTTCCCATGGTCAAAATATTTAGATCCCTTTCTTGTTTCATTTTTGGTACTGGGAAATAAGTTCAGGAATTAATTCTTGCCAGGTAGGCCCTTTGCCACTGAGCTATACCCCAGGACATAGGATCCTTTTCAAAAAGCTACAGGGATGACTTTATCATATATCTATTTGACAAAAGTTTTAGCTATGCAGCTCAGACTTGTAGTGATTCTCTTGTCTCAGCCTCACGAGTGCTGGAATTACAGGAGTGCAACAGCATGCCTGGTTTCTGGGCTGGTACAGTGCACTCAGTTTTCTGGAGCTGGCAGGGCAGGCAGCACTGTACTGGGGATAGAACTCAGGTCCTTGCACTTGCCAGGTGGGTGTTTGAATTGCTCCACAGCTCTCAAATGACTTTAAAACTGTGTGAACTTTGATAGTCATATATCATGCCTATATATGAAGTGTTCATTTAAGTCTTCTGTAGAACTACAATGAATTTGCACTATTATTTGCCTATGAAAGTAAGACAAGTAGAAATAACTACTTTAAAGAAATAAAGTAGCTATTTCTACTAGCACAGGTCAGCAAGTTTGGCTACTAAAATAGTCCCGGTGGACAGAAAAATTATGAATGACTATAAATGTCTTATTTATCCACTGGGAAGCTCAATTTATTCATCCCTTGAATTGTTAAGTATGATATATGTGAAATATTCTGACAAGTGATAAACTGGAGTTGGCCTACTTTTGTGGATGGACTTACAGAAACACCTATAGAGTACATGCTCATCAAAATTTCCCTTCTTACCCAGAGACTAACACATGGATGATGGTCATAAATAATTTGGAATGTGTTTAAGTAGCTCTGTACTAGAAATATTATGCTGAAAACATCACCAGTGATATTGTCCACTGGACATTGAACTAAGAAGACTCACTCGACAGAGTATAAAGTATCTTAGGAGAGACTCATGGCTTTTCATTAGATATACTTGTAGGCTAACTTGAAAAATGCAATTTTCCTTCTATATTATTAATTTTATTAATTGTATTGAGATACAAATCATAATAAGACAGTTTCAAAACCAATTAGGAAAGTATCAATAATTAAAACATTGCATATTGTCTTCATAGTAGTTATTCATAGTACAAGATGTAGACATGTAATCCTGTTCAAACACTATCAGGACAAATCTTTCTTCTCATTAAATTAAGAGAAAAGAGCTGTATATCTACTTAAATATTTTGTGCATACAGACACAAAGTGATCCTTCATTTGTATCCCCTTTTTGTTTAATTTTGTCAGAGATGGGTATTACATTGCCATTTAAATACTGTAGGTGTATGAATTCAGCAAGATATTCCAATACAGTCCAGTGGTACATAATAGTAGTGAGTTATCTGTAGGACTGGCAATGTCAAAAGTTGTTGACTTGAACCTTTTACAGCTCAGCGTATTTATGCGACTTTCCTTTTAATACCTCATTTTCTGCTGGATGGTTAAGACCAAGATAAAGCAAGACGTACATAACAAGAAATTTAACTTTTTTATTTGTCAAGGTCAGTCAAATTCCCTCAAGATTTACCCTGAAACCCTGTACCGTAATTTGTAGATCCTTAATTGTTTATTCCTTTCATATTATCTCCTAGAATGATTGAAGCTTCTTGCCGCAGATGTTTCTGTGGCCATCTGTGAAGGTGGAAGAACTACGCCTTGTCTGCCCCGGGTATACCTACCGTCAAAATCAGCCATTAAGTGATCTCTGACTCCATGGAGTTGGGACAGTTTGTCATAAACAGGGATCTGACAGCCAGAAGCAAATCTATATGGTGGTAATAAAAACTAACAAAATAGCAAACTCAAACTTTAGGTGGGAGATACTCCGTGAAAAACACCTCTGCTGCTGGCTGCCAGGCTCAGGCTCTGGAGCATATGCTGTCTTGTTACCACCACAGGCCCACCAGCAGGGCTTCTCTATGGCCATTTCCAGGGTCGGCAAAAGTTAGCTCGCTTGGTTAAAGTCTTTCAAAGAGTAATTGGCAAAGCCAACATGTAAAGCATCATCTTCTTCATCGAAATCCTTTGTCACCTTCTTAATAGCTTTATATATAATAGCTTAATAGCCTTATGCTTAATAGCATCATTCTTAGAAGCTACATTTTAAATAAAAGGGCTGGGGAAGGAGTTCTATGTTGCAGTGTGCCCCTGACGTGCAAGACTGTGAATTACAGACCCAGTGCAGCAAAATATATCTATATAATATATAGAGTGCATACAATACATAAATCATATATATATACATATGTTTATCTAATATATAGAGTGCATGTAATACATAAATCATATGTACATATGTTTATATAATATATAGAGTATATGTAATACATAAATCATATATATAATATCTATAATGTATGTAATATATAAATCATATATATATATGTATGTATGTATATGTGTGTGTATGTGTGTGTGTGTGTGAGTGTCTATATTTAGGGCAGGGTCTGCAGGGTGTACAAGCTCTCATTGCATAGATAGGACTCATAATGATCTTCCTGTTTACAGCCTCCCAAATGCAGGGATAACAGGTAAATGCCCCCACACCCAGTCTCAAAAAACTCAGGACGTTGTCCTGATTGCCAGTCAGGTTCTTATGTCACTGAGCTATATCCCTGTTAATATATTTTTCATCAAGATCACATTTTTTTAAAAAATACTCTCAGAGGATTCAATGTTACTTATATTTATATATGTATGAATACATCCAAATATATTTCTTAAATGATAATTATACAATCTAATTTTGGGAATTAAAAACATGGCCAAAACTGGTTTGCATTACAAGGAAATTTTGTTAATTAGTCAATAAGGGGTAGTGATCCACATTCTACCCGGTAATTGTAAAGATCATTTTGAGGTGATTGTATTCTGATCTTATCACCAATGAATATAAGTAGAAAGCCAACAATTTACAAAGTGATTATCATTATGTAAAATATATTCTTCTTGCCTGAAATTTACAATAGATACTGTGAAAGGGAAAGAATCTGTTCAAAGGGAAGGAAAAACTAGGACGAGGAGAAGGATGAAATAAAGGTCAAATAGCTCAGTGAACTATAGCACCTGCAAGCAGGTGCAGGGGAAGGGACTTCTGTCCCTGGGCCTGGCATACCAGCCCCGCCCCCAGGGCACGCTGAGATTGCAATTGAGACTGAGTGTGGTGGCGTGCTCCTGTAATCCCAGCATTTGAGAGGTTGTAGACAGATGGATCACTATGAGTCTGATCTAGCAGTGAAATTCTGAACACCCTGTAGACCCTTCTTTAAAATACAAAGATAAAGGAAGGAAGGAAGGAAGGAAGGAAGGAAGGAAGGAAGGAAGGAAGGAAGGAAGGAAGGAAGGAAGGAAGGAAGGAAAGAAGGAAGGAAGGAAAGAAGGAAGGAATGAAAGAAGGAAAAAGGCATGAAGTAAAAAACATATATTTATGTATATATACAGGATAGGTTGTATCTGCTAATTTCTGCTGATCTATTGAAAGAACCAGTTAATGCATCTATCTCTTTCTTTCTCTCTCTCTCTTTCTCTGTATTTCAGAGAAGGGTCTACAGGGTGTTCAAGGACTCACTACTAGATCGGACTCATAGTGATCCTCCAGTTTACAGCCTCCCAAGAGCTTAATTTCTTTTTTTTTTTTTTTTTTTATTAAGGTTTATTTTTTACTTTATTTTATTTTATTTTGTCCACAGGGTCTCACTATATAGCCCACATTCATAGTGATCCTCCTGCTGGGATTGCAGGCGCGCGCCACCACGCCCGGACTCCAATCGCCGGCTCAGCGCACCCGAAGGCGGGGCCGGCGCGGCAAGCAGAAGCAGGGATCGAACCCTGGTCCCTACGCTTACCTAAGCAAGCACTTAGTCCGCTGAGCTATACCGCCGGCCCTGAGCTTAATTTCTTATAATTTTTATTTATTTATTTTTTTGAAAATTTTACATTTTATATCTGGTAATCTAAAGAACTCATTTGATGATAAATTGATTCAATGAAGCAGCCATTGTTGAATTCCTATTATATTCTTTAGTGAAATTTTGTAGCAGTTCTTCCCTGGTTCCACCAAAAATAATAATAATAATCAAATAAAATAAATTTTGTACCTTTTCTAATGTTTCTTTTTTGTATTATTTTGTATTGGGGGAAAAGATAGGAAAAAAGGAAGGAAGGAATTCCAGCAAGGATATATACACAATGGCTAAGATGACTGTACTTACACTTTCCATTAGTGCTTTGAAAAGAGCAGTTAATGTTCAGCATTTTCACTTTGACTAAATCTGCAT
The DNA here is from genome assembly GCA_004027165.1 of Ctenomys sociabilis. Lineage (NCBI taxonomy): Eukaryota > Metazoa > Chordata > Mammalia > Rodentia > Ctenomyidae > Ctenomys > Ctenomys sociabilis. The sequence goes on along the minus strand of PVKA01009264.1, from coordinate 16,177 downwards.
GCTGATATCTGTGATTTAAGCAATCACATCAAGGACAGCAATGTGTGGCACAAAAACCATAGTTCAATGCCTCTCATCCTGGTCTTTCAAGTGTGTCCCATTTCTAGCGCTTTATCAGTTACTATTGTACTCTATTTAAAATATTTTTTAAAAATATGAAAGACAAGTAAAAAAGATGAAGCTTTCTTGAAAGCATGGGTTGACACTGAGCTATTTGTCCAACCTTCCCTAACCATGTTAATTAATCTGAGCAACAGATTTGATGATAAAGGTAGGTAATATAACAGCCATTGTTCGCTTGCTATTCTTGTTTTGAAAATCCTTAAGATAGGTATTGTCGTATTCATTCTATCTTTGCATCTGCTATTTGTTTTGCTTTTGATTTTACTCTGCAAAATAAAATAAAATAAAATTTAAAAAAGCAAAATAAAGTTGGATAAAAGGTAACACACACACACACACACACACACACATTTTTACGATGTTTTTAATCTGGATGAAGCACTAGACTGGACTATAGAATGGTCCAGATCCCAAAACTATGCCATGAGCCTATATACTGATGGCTCCAGAGAAAACAACCATCACAAAATGCATGCTGGCAAAAGATAAAAAGAAGCAAGAACAGCCACAAGGATGTGAAGATGTGCGAGAGTACTTCTCTCTGCCAAAATGTGGCAGAGGAGATGAAATATTATTGCTAGGGAATGCTACTGAGCTATTTGAACACTGCATCCAAACCGGATTTAGGAAAATAAGATGGGAGGGATTCCATTCATATGCTATTTTAATAGCAAGTTTGGGTTTTTCTTAATGCTCAGTGGAAAAACCATTAAATCCTTTAAGTAAGATATCTTGATCGAACCATTAAGCAACAATATATGTTAAGGAATTTGGTTCATATTTTCAGATAATCATTTCTTTCTTTGGAGAATAAACTGGAGAGATCTCAAAGTCAAAGCAGGACATAAATTGAAGGCAAAATAGTGGCTATTTTGAGGGAGAAATTGTTTGGGTTAGAAGAGCCAAGCCTTATGTGGAGATAACTGCATGAAATGAGGATGTAGACTTTAAAAGCAGATGTAGGATATTTTGCTGAAAGGTCAAAAAATAAAGATAACAGGGAGGGGTTGTTTGAGAGAAGGAAACTCACGAAAATCTCCCAGGTTTATAAGTTGAGCATGATGAGCATATCAGTTCCTGAGCTGGAAAAGGAAACTAAGTTGCTGGTAGTAAAAAGTTTAAAGGCCCTCATCTGAAATATCAAAATTGCTTGAGAATCAGTTGTGCAATTGTCATTAAAGACTTTCCAGGTAGAGATATTTATTCTACCCAAGAAGAATAAGATGTTGTGTTATTCAGGATACTACAGCTATCTGGAAAGCATCTCTTAGATGTAACAGCCTGTGTGTTTCCCTTAAGGCAGAGAATACAGTTAATGAGCAGGAAATGCTGGAGGGTTATGATAGCCTCTATGTTATTAGAAAGTAAGACAGTGGGGTGGGTTGGCAACAGTTCAGAGGATGAAACAGACATGGAAGAAGATGAGCAGCGAAGTTAGTACCTCGAGCAAGACAGATGGAAAAGCCATTTAAACATATTACCAAGTTTGAATGTTATCTTAATGGTAATAAGACAAAGGTTTTTGCTTAATGTTTATGCTTTTAAGCGTTTGTACAAGGTCTGCAGGATCTCATTATGAGATAGGACTCATAGTGATCCTCCTGTTTTCAGCCTCCCAAGTGCCGGGATTATGGGTGCACACCACCAAGCCACCGTGCCTAGGGTCAATCGCTACCTCAGCATTCTCAGGGCTGGGGTGGGCACGGCACAGTGGGGATCAAATGCTGGACACTGTGCCTGCTAAGCCAGTGATTTAGTCCACTTAGCTATCTGGCTGGCCACAAAATTTGTTTAGCAAGAGAATTATAAGACCTACTTAAACTTTTAGATGAATCATTCTAGAGGCACTATGGAAAATAAAGTGAACACAGGTATTTTACATAATGTTTTCATTCAAAATGCAGCTGTTTGGGAAACAGGAGCCATTTTTAGAGAGAATAAAATGTAGAATAAAACTGAATTTGATACAATATTACACAATTTTCATGGAAAGATAGTTATAGTAGCAATTTTTTTTTCCAAAATATACAGCAGGTAGTCTCCAAGGACCAGGCAATGGTTATTTTTAGGTGATTTTCTAAAAGAAGGTAGTTTAACAAATTCACAATGCATTTAGTGTGTAAACCAGTGTTGAAACCAGTTCTCTGACATAGGTCTGATTCTTATTCTCTTCTTCAAATGTGTCAGTTCAATGTTTGAGAACATAAATATTTTACATGAGGATTAATTTCAGTTTGTATTTTTGTCACAACAACCTGAAATATCCTATTCCCCTACCTCCCCAAAAATAATCAAGCATAATTTATTTCAGCATTCTTCCAGTGATGTCACCCCTGCAATGTATCTTCCATGCAGTCTATGCAATATAAGGGAGGTTTCACCTGAAAGGAAAGCTCTAAGGAGCTCTCCTCCCCAACGAAGGGGGTAGTAAGTAATCCTGAACCTGAACCAAGAATCATGAGTACATTAAATAGTGACATACCATTTTTAGACCCAATTATGTAAATTCTTCCTGAAATATTGTAAGTGAGGTTGGTGATCATTTTCTTCACTACAACTCACACACATCCATACCCTGGGATTTACAGCAATTATGCCACTGGTCCTATTTATGGTATTTGACATGTTAAATGTAAGAAAGGGACAATATATCCTATTACTTCCTATTAAAATGAAGTGTGGTGCTGAATGGTAGAATAGTGATGATAATTAAAATGTGTTGTGCATACTTAAACATGAGATTCAAGATTTGAAGAAATACCTATTATCTCAGGGCTTTTTCTTCTAAAGAAAGATTCAGTATCTTTCACTGCTGTCTGTTATTATGGAGGTGGTTCAGAAAAACACCCACATTACCTAGAGCTCATTCCCCTTTGTACCACTTTTCTTTCTCTTCGCTGTTCTGTGTGAGAACTCTAAGTGCCCTAAAAATCTCTATTTTTAGCTCTTACAGCTGACAGTTCTTCAAGCAGGGACCCTTGAACTCTAGTATCTGTGAAAGTCATTAAGCTTAAATTGTCATAGAAACAATGGAGAATAATGCTAAGTTTCTGAACGTCAAATTTCTCACTTCCTATTTTAATATATCTCTTCTTCTTGTTCTGTGACCAAAGTTTTTAAAACATGAATCAGCTTCCCTGCATTTCTAGAGAAGCCAAAGTGTTCTTGGTAATGTCCAATACATCTCATAAACTATATTTTCTTGTTATCACCTACAAAATATGACATTGACTCAGGTTGGTAATATACACACTATGGGAAGACAACAAAGTTAACTTATGTGCATACATATTATAAAAATGTACACATACAGTACCAGTTCCTCGCTAAACACATGGAAAACCTCTTGATCATGTAATTTTATATTAACCAGTGCTTGTCAATGTACTAGTTTTTGCTTAGAAATGTATCATCAATAAAATTACCAATATTATACAGATAGAGAAACTAGGGGCTCACTTGACTAAGTCCAAAGTCATAAGGCTAAAATTAGAAGTGTGTGACTGGAATCTAGTACTAAAATGTGGGCAGGCTATAGCTACAAATCTGTATTTCTGCTCTTGTGAATTTCATATAAATTGTGTATCCTTTCCATTAGATTTAACTCTCCATACTTCTGCATGGCCATACTCAGACTAAAGCAGTTATTTTGCATTATACTGTGTTGAAAAAAAAATGATAGCAAGAAGAAAATTTACATAATCTCAAAGATTTCCTTCCAATTTATCAATGCACTCATACTGGAATACTTAACCTCTGACATCTATGTTGTTAATTGGAATGCCTTAGCTTTATTCCCCTCTGATTCATTGTGCATTCTTTTGTGTGAAGCCAACCAAGCCCTTAGCTCTAGATAGGTAAAATGTTCAAAGTGATACAAATAGATCTTGACTTCTTCCACCTTCTGATCTTTTGCTCTATAACTATTTGCTCAAAATTTTTCTTCAAGTGTTGTTATATCTCCCCAGTCCCATTCTTTTCCTTTTTCCTTGAAGTTAGGATTTTTTCAAAATTTGTGGATTGAAGTATTTTAAGCTAACCATGAAATTTGTTTTTCTGAAGCTCATAAATTATATCCACATCCAGCAATTCTCATGCAATGCACTTTTGCCTATTTTGTTTGATTCTGTATTTTAAGTAATAAAGTTAGTTTTAGTAGACTGACTTTGCTAAGCCAATATTTTGTGCATGTTGGTAATTTTAATCAGATTTTCTGAGTTTATATCACATGTCATTTTCAGTCCTTTAGTCTTCACTGAACCTTCATGTAATATTTGAAATGATTGTAATAATAATTACCTATACTCATACTGTGAAGAGAAAAATAATGCATTTATATATATATATATGTATGTATATATATAGACAAATAGATAATGATTCATTGTTACACTTACTTTTAAGTGATATATTACATGTCAATTTTAGAAAGGCTGAAAATAAAAGTGAGAGCTTATTGACTGTTCATTCACTATAACAGTTTTCTTTGAGCATTAAGAACCAATTATAAAACAGTTTTGCTGGTTGGTTTGAAGTTGGATTTTCTTTTCTTTCTTTTTGTATTTTATGGAAAGATCTACAGAGTGCTCCGGGTCTCACTGTTAGATCAAACTCATAATGACCTGCCTGCTTAGAGCCTCCCAAGAGCTGGGATTACAGGCACGGGCCACCACATCCAATCTCAGTCACCTTCTCAGGAAGCTCCATGTGTGAGGCCAGCACGGCCGCCCAGGGATCAAAGCCCGGCCCCTGCACCTGCTTCAGGTGCTTTATTTCTCTGATCTGTTTGGCAGGCCCTGAAGCTGGATTTTCTTGATGAGGCTGGGAACTCCCAAATATAATTTTTGAGCAGATTGAGCAGATAGTGATCTCTAAGGAAAGACAATGGGCACTTTACAGAAATATTATCTTGGGTGATTGTTAAATCTAAAAAAATAAAACACATTTTCCAGTAAGACTTCCTAGGGGTGCAGTGCAGAAGAGAAGAAAGTAATTCATTTCAAACTGGTGATGACTATTAACTGAGGCCTTTCTCATTTAACAGCTTAGAAAGGGTATTCTGCCAGCAGTACATGTCATCAATGACTTCATTGGAATTCCCTGGTCTTTTAATTAGTAGAACTGATATGGCGTCTTTCCGAGGTCAGCTGGTGAACTAAAGCCCTTGATTGTTGACATTATGTCTCTATAAAAGTAGCACAAAATATCAATTAACACTTTTGTTAAATGCTAATTTATTTATGACTCCCTTACCAATATTTCCATGTTGATCATTCATAATGATACTGATGGGCCTGATCTTTTATTTAAAAGATGTTTTCTGTCTTATAGAGATTTTAGTACCCATGAGTGAGACTTAGGATAAATACATAGGATACTAAATCATGAAATGTGTTATTTCTCTTCTTATTTTTCACATTTCAAGGTCCAGGAAAGGACACACAAATCAAAAGGAGTCATTAATTATAGACAGGTAAAAAACTAATTTTTAAAAGCAGCTCGTGTATTCATATGCACACAAGTGCATATACTCAAAGCACAAATATATAAATTGACTTACAAACTTATATTCACATGCATACAAGCTCCAACACACATGTTGTGCCCATTGTCACACATGTTCATGATGACACATATTCACATACACTCCCAAATGTCATGCTTACATTCCTGCAAAAATGCATGTATTCCATATGTACATGATGCATGTAAACACTTGTGTAAATATAGCTACACACATATATGCAAGCATTTTGAATAGATCTTTCAAGAAGGTGAGAATTCTGAAATGGAAATCCTTTGTATTAGTATTTTGTTGTGTTAGCCACATTGATGGTCTTGAATTATATTAGGCTTTTAAAAATAATCATAACAGTTTATTACCTAATATTAAAAAAGTAATAAATACTTCATGTGAGGGTGAATGGATGAATAAGTGAATGCATATGAACAGGAAAGAGTGATGTGCTGTACCTAGAAGAGGGGCCAACACAGCAGTTCCCTCATTTGTATGGAGGAGATGAAAAGATTGAAGGGGGTGAAACACATAAACAAGATGGACTGAATTCCTGAGTACCAAGAGTATGGAAGTATTGGCCGTTATTCCCATGCAGCTATAAAATGAATAAATCTGTTTTAATTGGGGAGCTCACAGCCATTGGTCATTTCCTTCTAGTGATGTTGTGTTTAAAAATGTACCCAACCTCAATCTTACGTTGATCATTCATAGTGATACTGATGGGCCTGGTCTCTTATTTAAAAGATATTTTTTGTCTTCTTATAGAGATAGTAGTACCCATGAGTGAGACTTTGGGATAAATACATAGAATACTAAATCATGAAATGAGAGTTGTAAGAAGTTTGGGGCCCATTGTTTCCATATGTATCCATATTTATTTTCATGAAGCAAAACCAAACAAAAATTAAAAGAAAAACAAAACAGAAAAAGAATTCAATGGATCTCCTTGGCCCAATGTATTGGGAAGCTTTAACTGTGCAATGAATTTTTCTTAAGCTCATGACTTAAAATAAAATGATTTATCATTTCTCACAATTAAGAGAGCTTGCCAGACTGTGTTCATTTGGGTTTGCTTATGCAGTTATGTTCAGTTCAGTTGCAATGTCCAAGATGTGCAGTGTCCATGTCTGGCAGTCTGTGCTTGCTCTAATGGGGCTCCAGAGTGCTCTGTTTCATAGCCTGCCATCTTCTGGTACACAATTAGGATTTTCTTGCATGGGAATCTCATAGCAAACAGAACAATAAGGGAATGATGAGGTCTAGACTCTGGAAACTTGATGTATTAACTGACATTTCACCATTTTAACCCAACAATCAACACCTACAATTTAAACATATATATTAGTGCTTTGATTTGACTCAGGATTTCACAAGGTTCAGCCCATAAGCAGGTGGCTCCAGGGCAGAAACATTACATTAGGAAGACTTAGAAGGCTGCTTAATTCACAGGATTCTGGAAGCAGAGTTGAGAACAGCAGCAGAGAGGAAAGAGTAAAAGGCGTATTATAGACCCTCAGGTTGTGAATTCAGGACCTGCAGTCACACCAGAAACTGTGGTTCACTAATTCCCCAGGCAGCTGCCAAGCCAATCAAGTTGACAATCAAGCTTAACTTTCATATTCACAATTGCATTTTAGCCACTATATGCTAGTAAAAGCAGAATACAAAGCCATCCAAGATTCACAGGGTAGGGAGAAAAGATTTCACATTCTGATATGAGGATATACAACTATTGTTCAATGTAAGCTTGCGCAGCACAGTTTCCTGATAACATTTTTTTCTATGTGAATTCTGTGTATTTCTGAATCTCAAGGTTTGATTTCCCATCTATGCCTATTGTAGGCACATTTTTAAAGTTTTTTTTTTTTTTTTTAAACTGGGGATTGAACTCAGGACCTTGTACTTACCAGGAAGGTGCTTATGCCACTGAGCTATCTCCCCAGCCCTTTTAAAGCTATTTGATAGAAGCCAAAACCTGTAACCTACAAGTTCTTTTGAATCTCCAAAAGAAGATAGAAGCTTGACTGATTCTCTTTGCCTTTGCAATCATCTAACAGTCAAAATATCCAGGTGTGTGCCTTATGAAAGTGAGCATTTGTCACCAGTGAAACTGGCCCTACACCATTTGTCATAGCTCCAAAGGACCTGTCAGTTGTAATGACATTCGTGCTCAAGAGGCCAAGCTTAGTATGAATGAAAAACCTGGGCACAGAAAAAAGCAGCTCCTTGGAAAATGTGTCCCTGCATATGGGGTATGTGTTTCACCACAGTGGAAGTAATGCTATGAAAAATAGATGTAAATTACTTCATGTACATTAGATCTATTGTCATACACCCATGAATTTTTATATTGGTAATTTTAACATATTGGCAAAAATGTATTTGGATTTTTGTTTTTATTTTACTAATTATAATTTATTTCCTTTAGTAGTATGCACAAAATCTACCTCCTATTTTGAAAACCCATTGTGAAATGGAAACTTATTTTAAGATACTAATAATTTACATTGTTTACACTACTATTGCCATCTATGTGTATATCAGCTCTTTTAATTAATTATTAGTGTAAGCATCCTTTCCTCCTGTTTCAGTACATACATATACACATACATATGTGTATGCATATACATTCTCTGATTCTAGTTCTCTCTGTCTCTTACACACAAAGATATATGCTACTAAAATAGTTTCTGTCTATATTTATTAATAAAGAAAAATTCTGTCAATAGTAGGAAATGAAAGATTTAGTCCCATGATCCATAACTAACAATGTGATTGTAAGATTTAACAACTCTGAAGACTGAATCTGCCAAAACAAACCTCATGCATCCCTACATATCCTGAATACATTGTGTTACCTTGCTCTGCATGTAAGCACAGATATGTATTTTAGGCTGAATAGTTTATATAACATGTACATGCCTACAATGGTCATTGAAAGTTTTTCTGATAAACTGCTTTATTAAGTTTTATCTTTAGAAGACATAACCTATTTTATATTATAGACATTGTGTTACACTTTGTTTGACTGTTTCCCTTCAGTTGGTCATGTCTACCATTTTTACAGGTTGTGTTCTTTTTTTTTTTTTTTTTCCTTTTTTGAGACAGGGTCTCACTGTGCAGTTCAGGCTGGCCTTAAGATCACTTTGTAGCTCAGGGTGGTCTCAAACTCACAACAATCCTCCTGCCTCAGCCTCCCTAGTGCTGGGATTACAGGCATGCGCCACCACGCCCGGCTAACAGGTTGTGTTCTATTAAAAAATAATGGTGTGGTTTCAACAAGGTAGACATAGTCATCATAAGTCCATAAGATATATTGAATCTTGTTGACCTAGGGATAGTAAAATATCCTTCTTAGGTCTTAATTTTAATTAATAATATAGATATTATGACAGTATTAGCATTTTAAAATTGCTTTAAGTATTATGCAAAACTTCATGCTTAAAACAAATACTACTAAGCACCTAATATATGCTAGGTAATGCTGTTCCTCCTGTGCCAGAGGTAGGCCAGAAACAAAACTAATTATTTGATCACATGATGCTTTCATTCTGCTAAAGGACACATTACATAAATATTGAGAGTGTATCCAGTATGAAAAATCTTTGTACCCAAACATCTATGTTTATTATTTTCAGATCACTTCATACTTTCCTTACTCTTTAGCTGTTAATTCAAATGTCACTTTTCCAAAGAATGTCATTTTAAAATCTCAATTCATCAAATCTTTGTCAAAGTGAAGTTCTTTCAAAACACATTTTTCCATTGTAATTTACAGTTATTTTTTATAATTATTTATTTCTTCTACTTCTCTTAGACTTGTACCATATAAAGACAGAAGCTATGAGTCTTTCTATTCACAATGTATTTCTATAACTTAACTCTTAATACCTAACACAGAATAGACTGGCTCTCAAGCATTAATTATATAAACATGCTTGGTGGATGTTAGTCTTATATAAATGAGCAAGATCATGTTTTTTATTATAGTACAGAACAGGCCCACTTTCTTCTCTCAAAACTACATACTCCAAATCTATGAATATTCAGAAATCTCAGTGTAACTCAATCATCAGATAAAATCAGGGGGTAACATTAGCAAGGAAGGATCTAGATTGATTAAAACTGTAAGGAAGAAAACCTACTTGAATATATCTAAAAAGAACTTCATTATCATCTGTTATATTCAGTTGAAGTCCTACAGACAGAAATTAACTCGCTGTTGTCCTCAGAAGAAATTATTTAATACAATAGTTATTAATGATTTTGAGCATGTATAACAGACTTTCACCCAGTACATGGAGATGCTCAGTGTAGTGTCAGGTACTTCTGTGAGTGAGACATGTGTTCTCACCATTAGTACATGCATAGTTGGATATGCATAGAAAAGTGTATGTATTAAATTTTGGGGAGAAATATGGAGTTTAACAAGTGGAAATAGAGAAATATTCATGATTGATATTATGGCAATAAGTGGGCTTGACTTAGAGAGTTTGTGGATTTTCTGGATTGTTTTGAAGAGTTGGGAGGAAAATTTCAAGGCTTATGTCTATCTATATATAGTTATTTTACTACATATGTAGATTTATATTCCTGTTTATTTCTTCACTTGAACTTACTTCAAAGAAAAAGAAAATTGGGAAGAGTAAGGATAGGGATATGAGGTAGGACAATGCAAAAACCACCCACCTGGCACCTATGAAGCATTAACAGCAAAGCAATTGAATGAGGCTCTAGAAAAAAATCAAATCAGAACTAGTTTCTCAGATAACTGCAGATGGTGTCCACAATTAAAACTGCCTTGTGACTCTGGAGTTGATGCAGACAAAAAATAGAGAAGCTTAAAAAAATAATGGAGATCATGAATGCTCAACATAGGAAAGAAATGAAATCTATATGGCATATTCAAACAGATACCCAGGAAAATAAAGATTTCATTGAAAGTATCCACCATAGCTTAAGCCAATGTGAGGGTAGGACCTCAGATATAGAAGATAGGCTTATGGTTAGCATTGTGAAAAGACAAATTGAATCTATTGAGATGGTGACATAGATATTTTTTGCTTTATTAATTTATATGAAATTAACTGATTTGCATTCATTGAACCATCTTTGTATCTCTGGGATAAATCCTACTTGGTTATGGTTTATAATCTTCTTGATGATTCAATGAATTGTGTTTGCCAGTATCTTACTGAGGACTCTTACATCTATGTTCATTATGAATATTGGCCTAAAGTTCTTTGTTTTGTTTTTTTTTTTTTTGTTTTGTTTTGTTTTGTTTTTTTAGTTGGGTCTTTTTCTGGTTTCGGTATCAGAATAATGTTTGCTTCCAGAAAATAATTTGGTAGCATTGCTTCACTTTCTATTTCATTAAATTGTTTGAAAAGTAAAAGAAAAAATAGATAGGAAATCAACAGATTTCTTTTCATCTCTAGTTCCTACCAAGGAAGATTTTTCCTGTTTTTAATAGGAAAACCATTTTTAAATAGCAACCAAAACTGTACACATTTTAAAATTGATACTTCATATCTGCTATTTTTGAAACTGAAAGAAAATATAATACAGAGATTAGGAAAAATGTATAGCTACATAAACATTCTCATAGCCATATTTTCTAGTCCTGGCACACATTTATATAATAAAAAGCTTTTGAGCTCTAATCTTCTATATTATTGATTAGAATGTATTTTTGATTAAAGGCAAATAAACATGTTTTCATTGTGTCTTGGGTTATAAAACACCATAGCATATTTACTGAGATGCAGAATTTTAAATTTCAGAAAACAAAGGACTCAGACTTCTATATATCCATTGGTTCTGCTCAGCAGAATGCAAATCAGGAAGCTACTTAATCTATGGCATTGGTCTTAATTTTGCATCTAGATGTGTGCATCTTTACAGCTCCAGGTGCATTTGCAAAATTAAAAGCATAATTTATCTCCAAAAAGCAATAATCCATCAGGCTTGTGAGTAAGACTTAATGAAAAAGTGGCTCTAAACAATGTTCATGCACCAGTGGGTCAGCCTCACAGTGCAGGGGTGCAGCAGTCAACTCCAGTATCCAGCGTGGGGTAGGGAGAGGCAGCTCAGCCCCTCTCTCTCCTTCACGCAGATGCAGGTTGCTGAACCAGAACTGCCCTTCTCCCTGTCCTTCACCTCACATCATCATCCAGGTGATTAAAAATATATGAACTACTGGTAACAGCAGTGAGAACCCTATCACCGGAGGACCCTAAGGACAGATCTTTTTCTCAGGATAAATAGCCACATAAGATGTTTTCTTAAGGTGGTGAGCATCAATATGGAAATTCTTAGTCCTGAGTGAATTGTAGTTAAAAAAGCACTAAAGTGGAATTATGCGGAGACTCTTAGGAGGAATTATGCAGAGACTCCTCGTAGGAGGAAGTATACAGAGGCAGGAACAAATTAGAACACTATGTCCCAGGAAGGTGTATGTCCACATCTGAAACAGAGAGCATGAGAGCAAGGCCAGAGCTGGAGTTAGATGCTGTGTAATGGTCAGGAGCTTCATGCAGGATATGTTGCAGAGACATTATTGTCTTTGGTTGGAGAATTTTTTAATATTATTATTACCCTAAACTTTCCCAGAGCAGGATGATATAGTAATACTAATCAATCTAGAATTTGTTCACATTTGTGTATGTTTGCTGATTCAATTTATTGTTATTTTATACATAAAACATTCTTACAAATCACTGAGGAAAGATATTAAAATGTATTTACCAAGGCATTAAGCCAAGTCGAGAAATAACCACATTTGAAGGGGGGGGGGAACATATTAACTGATTTATGTCTACTAGTCCTGTCTCATGTACCTTCTATTAAATCAGAAAGCAATTTTACCGTGAGCGTGAATGCGAATTAAAGTAGACAATAGGCAGGTGATAACACGTTAGGGAATTATGGATGAAGGTTGTTAAAACGCTTAACTCTGAAGTTTTCTTAGGATGGAGACATTTATAATATTGCTTGCAAATCAATTTAAGTTGAAGTGATCAAATCTGTTATCTTGGACTAGTAAGGTAATCTTCATTTAATATAAAGTAACTCCCTTATTGATGTTAGTATATTACTTTTAAAATAAAATTTTACAGAAATCAATGCTGACGGAGCACTCCCAGAGCTCAGCAAATAACTAGGGAACATAGTACTGAGATTCTTTTATGAGTTTATCTTTTTTCTTCTCATTCTCCAATTATTTACCCATGTTTTAAGTTATTTTGACTATTTCTTTTCCTAAGGAAACAACACTTACACACATTCCCATTGTATGCTATTTTACAAGCAATCAGAATTCAAAGGTTTTCAGTGATAGTTTCTGATATAGACAACAATATTTCCAGTAGCAAATGGCACATATCTTGACCAACAGAGGAGGGTATATGTAAAAATTTCACATTTTGAGAGGATAATTCCTTTTCTTTGGTACTAGGAATCAAACTCCTGCCGTTTTTCTTGCCAGGCGGGCAGGCACTTGTGCCACCAAACTATATGCCCAGTGTTTTGAAAGATATGTTGCATTAATTGATTAGATGAACTAGCTGAAGTCTATTTACAGGGTATAAAATTGGTTGTTGCTTTTTTTTTTTTTTTTTTTTTTTTTGTCTTTTTGAGACAGGGCCTCACTATGCAGTTCAGGCTGGCCTTAAGCTCACTTTGTAGCTCAGGCTGGTCTCAAACTCACAACAGTCCTCCTGCCTCAGCCTCTCGAGTGCTGGGATTACAGGCATGCGCCACCATGCCCGGCTTGGTTGTTGCTTTTGAGGGCAAATATATAGCCACTTCCTTTCAAATCTTTGTGTGTAGGTCATGCTTTGTACCTAACCAAAGCTCATGAGTGGTTTCTTTTATAGTGTTTGTTTGTTTTAAATTATTATCAAACACTAAATTTTGAATCTATCTTCAAGCTCTCTCCAAAATAGTGCACATTTTCACTTTAAGGACAGGGTTATGTATGCTGTTATATTTGTTCCAGGCCCTGTACGACCAGTGGACTAATGTAAGACTGAGCCAAGCTTGAGGATGAACAAGAGCAAGGGAACTGGCAAGTGCTGTAAGCCAGCAGGGCCAGAAGTCATGTCTAAGAAGGTCATCCAAGAGAGAAAACTGACATGGTACAGTCAGTAAGAAGCGGCAGCTACGAGCTCATGTAAGGAGACTGGGGAATTCAGGCAAGGAAAGGAACAGATGACAAATCAAGGTCACCCTTGACTACAAAATGTGCTTTATACATGGATTTCCACAATTGTGTACCAAAAATCAAAGGCCATCAAAATAAGGGAGGGAGGAGCAAGGGAAGGGAAAGGAATGATACAAATAATTACATGTTGTGTATCTATAACAACTTCCCATAATAAATGTGAATTCTATGAACTATACTATTAATATTCTCAAGCTTAAAAAGTCATTTATAGGGGCCAGGGAGATGGCTCACTGGAATAAGTGCTTCCTTGGCAAGCACAAGGGTCTGAGTTCAATGCTTGGTTCCACAAAAAAGAAATGTAATTTATATTTCTAGGCAGTTACGAAGATAACTGTGGTTTGGTAGATTTGATAGTGTGCGTGTGTGCATGTGTGTGTGTGTGTGTGATCTACCATGGTTTTTGATAAGTGTGCTGTGTGATCCATGACATTTAGCTGGACAGAACACATGGTACCAAGTTTTGCGTTAAAATCCAAAATGATGCCTTCTTTCACTATGGATATTCAGTATCAAATTTTTGTAGACCTGTCTGGAATTCAATGACTTTATATCCAGAGTAGTGGTTATAGATTAATGGACTATATTTTATTACTTTGCTGAATTCGTGTACCTACAGTATATGAGTAACTATGGAATACCCATCTCTGACAAAAGTAAACAAAAAGGGGGATATAAATGAAGGACAATTTTGTAGTGAAAAATATATATACATGTATATTCAAAATAGCATAGATTTATAGCTACTTTCTCTTAATTCAATGAGAGTAAAATTTTGAACTAATAGTGTAGACAAGATATCATGTCTGCATCATGTACTATGAATGACTACTACGAAGACAGCAGTATTCAATGTATTGTAACTGTCCTACTAAACTGTTTTGAAACTGTCTCATTGCTACTTCTTTCTCAGTAAAATGAATATTAAAAAGAGTAGTGGTTATGCAAATTAGAATAGAATGAATTGTAATAATTTACAAAGTATGGCCCAAAGAAAGGGTGATGACATATTTTATTTTCTTCTATTATTTAACACATTGTGTTATTTCTAGTAAGTAGATTCTTCTTACTGATTCCCACATTTTGTGTAAGCCACCAACCCACAATCTAGAATGTTTAGACATTTAAAAGCACCATACTGAAGCAAAAAAGAAAAAAGGAGATTATTCTGCTTCTGAAAAATCCTGGTCTAAAACAAACACATATTATCTTATCTTCCATACTGATGACATACACTTTCACATGATATGTGGACCCATGAAACCTAAAGACTCTGAATTTTTCTTACCCAGGAATGGCTCTATGTTATAATAAGTTAAATGGTAACCACTAAAAGATATAAGTTCCTAATAATTATACAAGTAACTGCAGATATTAATAGAAATGCTTTAAGGAAGAGGCAGAAGTAGACAAATTTTGGAGCAGCCAAGAAAACCATCAACATAGCAAAGTGACATCCTATAGGGTAGAGGAAAACATGTGTTATCAATATGTCTGATAAGAGGGAATTAGCCAAGATATATAAGAAATTGAAGCAAGTTAATAATTCAAAAAACATCCTCTATCCTCGTGTAAAGACAATTCAGAAAGAAAGACATTCAAATGAAAAATACTATATGAAAAAAAATCAACACCACTAAGTTTCAGAGAAACACAAATTAAAATAAAAACTGAGGTGTATGCTTACTCCAGTGAGAAAAATAGAAAACATGTCCACTGTTGGTAGAAATTAAATTAGTAAAACTACGATGAAGGACAGTATGGCGTTTGTTCAAAAATAAAAAAGAAACATCCTTTGATCCATCAAAAACTACTCTGAGGGTAGGCAAGATAGCTCAGCAGACTAAGCATCTGCTTAGCAAGCGCAGGGCCTGGGATTCAGTACCTGACACCACCTGCCACACCTGCCACACCTGCCCTGCTCACGGGTGCACTGAGCTGGCCACCGAGACTGGATGTGGTGAAGTACTGCTATAATCCCAGTGCTGGGGGAACTGAAAACAGGAGTCCAAGTTGCACAGTGAGACCCTGTATAAAATATATAACAAATAAATAAAATTAAATGAACAAACTATTGTGTAAGTAGTAAAAAAAACATGTGATAATAGAAGTGTGGAGACTCCTCAAAAGAATAGGACTAGAAATCCCATTCAAGCCAGCTATCCCCCTACTGGGAATTTTCCCAAAGGATTTGGATACATTGTATCATAGAGATATATGTATACCTATGTTTATAGCAGCACAATGTGTGATAGCAAAATCTTGGAAACAACCAAGATGTCCCTCACATGAGGAATGGTTGAAAAAGATGT
>PVKA01009263.1:0-69175 GCA_004027165.1 Ctenomys sociabilis | reverse complement strand
TGGTCCGTAGCGTGGGACCGTGGATTGCTGAGAAATGTCCCTCCGGTGTGGCAGGCTAGGAGTTCTCACTCCAGGCTGACCTGCACTGGGTCTGGGGCTGTGGGGTGGGACCAGTAATCACCTGGAAGTGTTTCTCTGGCACAGTGTGCCTGGAGCTGTCACTGGGCCACGTGAGGTGACGGGCAGCTTAATCCCTGGGAAATGTATCTCAGGCACAACGGGCCTGAGGTTCTACATTCACTGACCTTTGATGCCCAGAGAATCGGGGAAATTCCCACTCAATCAGTGGGCTTTAGGTCAGGGGTTCTGGGGAGGTGTTGGTGAGTGGGACCTGAGGTTTCAGGCCAGTCACTGGCTTGGAGGGTTGGGGACAGGGATCCGCGTAGCGCGTGTGGGAAGAAGCCAAAGGCTCTCCCTCAGACTCACCACACTCTCACTGATCTGGGAAGCCTGGTGAGTCCTGTAAATTCGCTCTCGCTGGGAGAGCTTGGCGCGGGATCCAGGAGGCCGCTGGAGTCAGCCATTGTCTCAGGCTGGTCTCTGGGGCTGGGCAGGCGCGGGCGGGATGGAGCAGGACGGCGGAGTCAGCCGCGCTGTCTCTGGCCGGTCTCAGGGGCTGGGCGGGGGCGGGCGGGATGGAGCAGGAAGGCGGAGTCTGCCGCGCTGTCTCTGGCCGGTCTCGCTACTTTCTCTTATCTTTCCTAAATTTCTATTCACCTTTTAATTTATCAGAGGCCGATTTGTGTACATATACAGGTTCCAGCACACCCTGCCACACCTTCCTACTTCGTGCTGGAAGCACAAGTGCTTATTTTCTTCTTTTTTTGTTGGCAGAACCAGGGATTGAACTCAGGCCTTGCACTTGCCAGGGAAGTGCTTATTCTACTGAGCCATCTCCCTAGACCCATGAGCGCTTATTTTCTGAATGGCTTGTTTCCTTTAAGTCCCTTTTGAATGGCTCCTGAATATGGAAGGCGCCCATTTTTATCTGAAGTCGAGAGTGTCCATGCTTGGAATCTCCTTGCTTAGCTTACTACAGAAGACCTCACCACTTTTCATCTATCTGAATGTTCTTGTTTCCTCTATCTGACATGTTCACAATTAAGTTAGAATAAGAATTCTTTTTTAAAGTGTTTAAAAATTTTTATTAATCCATGTTCACAGCACATAATTGCATTCACTGCTGGGAGTTGGCACGCATATGTGACACATCTTAATGTTTTTATCTCTCCTTTCCTTCCTCCCCAGCCCCACTTCTTTGATCCATTGTCTACTGAATAGGGGGTATACTGGAGTTCAAGGTGTGTATAGATCTATAAAGTGAATATTGTGTTTGTGTTTTTTTGTTTGTTCAAATCAGGTCTTTGGTAGGGTCCTCTTTTGTGGCCCTCCCTCTATATGGAGGAGGGCTGCTTTTAATTTTTTTCCTTCTTGCATGTTGTTCCCTTTTACCCATTTCCTTTTCATAAAAATCTCTTTGTTTCTATAACTTGTTATGTCCAGGGTCTTTAAAAGTACTATGAAGTCTACTTTTTTTGGTCTTCTTGAGACAGGATTTCCCTATGCAGTTCAGGCTGGCCTGGGACTCACTTTGTATCCCAGGCAGGCCTTGAATTCCAATGGTCCTGTGCCTCCCCCCTTGAGTCCTGGACTACATGTGTGCACCGCCACACCTGGCACTGTGAAGTATACGTTTTTCTTTTCTTGTGAGGAGAGAGAAAGAAGGAGGAAGATGAGAAAGAGAAGAAGAGGTAGAAGAAGAAAAAGAAGAAAGAGGAGGTGGAGGAGGAGGAGAGGAAGGCGGCAAAGGAAAGGATAAGAAGAATGAAGAAAGAAAGAAAAAACGAAAAAAAGCTGTGAAATGCATGGGAGAAGTCGGGCCATGTGTGCAGGATTTAGGCCTAAGGTGGAGCTGCTGGGAGCTGGTGTGAAGCTTTTGGAGGTGGGGTCTGGTGGGAGGTCCTTAAGTTATTGGGAATGTGCCCTCAAGGGAACTGTAGGACCCTACTGTGCCCCTCTTCCATTTCATTTTCTTGCTTCCTGCACCCGTGGCGTGTTCTACTCCCATCCCTGCCATGATGTGTGGCCTCAGTGCAACTCCAGAGCCACAGAACCAGTCAGCCCTAACTGGAGCCTGCAAAGCCATAAGCCAAGTAGACTTTTTATGATTACCTCAGGTCTCCACAATGGTAAAGGGAAGCTGAGAGGCACAGCTAGTAACCAAGGGAACGTAAGTGGCCATGCAAGCTCTCTGTGCTGCTGCCACCTCTGGACACCTGCTCCATGTTCCCTGGCTCCTGGTTGACCAACCCATGGGGAGCAACCTCACCTCTGCTCCACCATCTTTACCTTCTCTCTCAAGATTTAAAGTCCTGGGTGGGAAATACTCAGTTGGCCAAGGCCGTCTCACTGCACCAGTTTTCAGATGTCTTTAATTTGCTTCCTTGGTCAGCCCCATGTTGCTCCTCTACCCTTCACTTTGTTCAGTCTGTATGTGCAAGGATGTGGCATTTGCCTTGCTGGATTGCCACAAATGGGCTAGGCAACATAGGATGGAGCTAACTTCCTTTTATGGTGCCCAGGGGCATGCGGCACTAGGAAATGAGAGATGGCTAGAAGCTAGTCATACACATTCCCTTTGCCTGTCTGTCATGAGCTACTCTTCCTCTTGAAACCTTTCTCAAAATGATGGTAAACAAATACCCCGCTGAGTAACCTGCTGCTTTCTTTGGGTCACGGAGTGGCAAGCAGCAGCTCTGGTGACATTGCTGGCACGTCTCAACACGGGCAACATACCTCCTCCTGCCTCATCTCTCTTAGGCTGGCCTCACTACTTGGCATGCATTTCCCAGAGAAAGTAAT
Source organism: Ctenomys sociabilis (assembly GCA_004027165.1). Classification (NCBI taxonomy): domain Eukaryota; kingdom Metazoa; phylum Chordata; class Mammalia; order Rodentia; family Ctenomyidae; genus Ctenomys; species Ctenomys sociabilis. The sequence continues at coordinate 66,313 of PVKA01009263.1, read as the reverse complement.
AATCCCTTAACCTTTGCCTTAGGCCCTGCATATAAAGACACTGCTTGGAGACATGTTTTGATACACTGCTTTATTTAGAGTAGGTTTTATCAGGAATGAGCAAACACACGCTCATCAATTTTCTGAATGAATCATCTCAAATACCTGAGAAAGTTGAAATCTTTTCTTGTCTTTTTAAAATTTTTTATTAATTTTATTGAAAAATAGCAATGAGATAGTTTCAAAACAGGTTAATAGGACAGTTACAATAATTAATACATTGCATATTGTTGTCTTCATAGTAGTTATTCATAGTACAAGATGCAGACATATCTTGTCAAAACTTTCTTATTAGCTCAAAACTTTCTTCTCATTGAACTAAGAGAAAGTAGTAGTATATCTATGCTAACTATTTTGTGTGTGTGTGTGTGTATATATATATATATATATATATATATATATATATATATATCTCCTTCATTTATATCCCCCTTTTTTGTTTATTTTTGTCAGAGATGGGTATTCCATTACCATTCAAATATTGTAGGTGTGTGAATTCAGCAAAACAATCCAATATAGTCCAGTAGTCCATAATAGTGGGTTATCCATAGTACTGGCAATGTCAGAAGTTGTTGACTTGAACCTTTTACTTACAGCTCAGCATATCAATATGGCTTTACTTTTTATACCTCGTTTTTGTACTTTTCTGCTGGATGGTTAAGACCAAGATGAAGCAAGACCTATATAACAAGAAATATAACTTTTATATCTAACAAGGTCATGTCAAGCCCCATCAGGATTTATCCTAAAATTGTGTACCATAGTTTGTAGATCCTTTGTCAGTGTCAGCCATGTGGATGAGTCACAGCCATTGCTTGACCAATTTGCTCTCTGTGGAAGCCTGAGAGAATGTCTTCTCTCTGCATGACTCTCCTTAGGCACACTCTGCATCATCAATCACTTTCCTCTGTGGCCCCTTAATCTCCTTGATCAGAAAATTTGGGACACCACTGAGTTACAAGATGTTACAATACAGAAATCTTTTCTCATAAAAAGATATCACAGTTCATTTGGAAGTTATAAAAGAAAACAACTTTTCTAAAAATGTACTATATAAACGTTGTTAGTGCCTGTCTCTAGAAATAATAGGTGACTCCAAGGCAAGAGATGGATGTAAAGCCTACAGCACCCGTGAACTGATTGCTCCCCATCTCCTGAATGGGCCACCGTGCACCTACTGAATAACACAGTGCTCTGGGTGGGGGCTCGCTCCTTTCTCTGACCCACTCCGGAAATACAGGAGAAGGAAGAGCACCTACCATGATTTCAATAAATCGAGTCTTTCAGAATATATGGTTTTGATGCTATAAATTTATAAAACTGGGCAGCAAAGCTATGCTTCCAGTGCAAATGTCAGAGGCAAGAAGATATTTGGCATTTCAGGCTGTTAAATAGAACTAGAATAATGAAATTGATAAAAATATGGTAAGTACTTCAACTAAGACCATTTATTACAATGTAAAAAACATACTGCCAAGAATAAGTGTGTGGATCAAGAGGGAGTATTTCAAAGGAGATTAATGGTATGCGGTAAATTAATGTAATAAATTTTTAAAATTGGAGAAAGGGCAATTAAACATTCACCAGGTTTTTGATCAAATCAGTTACTCTCTGGTCTTCTGTTATAGCTGCAGAAAACAGATGAAGACAGCTACAAGAATTTTCAACAGGGACGTATGTAAAATCTTTTGAGAAGGCAGTCAGCACTTGGCAGGCTCAGCAGGTGCAGGCTGGCACTGCAGGAGGAGCCTCTGTGAGGTCTGACATGTGCCATTAGGCCTCCAACTGGGCCATGCTGTGAGAGCAGATGCCACAGGCCCTGGGAAGGAGCCACCGCACCGAGAGGTGAGTAGCTGCTGGTAAGTTAGGTGCAAGGTGCTCAGGAAACTGAAGGGAGACAGTCACGAGTGAGTCTCATTAGCAGAGCCCCGCCTGCTGCTAGCTCGACAGCCACTGCCCACAAGCAGCTGGGTGCTGCAACGGCTTGCTCTCTGCACGTGGCTGATGGGGCCAGTACTTTATAGTTGCATTCATCTAACCTCTCTCCCAAGCTATTGCTATTAAGTGATTATTCTCCTCTTGCCTAACACCACAGGTGATTCTGCACAGACTAAAAATGCAGCACTGTTACTGAAAGAATTCGAATGCTCAGGTCAGGGAACAGTGATGTTTATGTCCCTCAGCCATGTGTTGTGCCCTTTGTGATTGTTAGTGAAGCCTTCATTGTTTACTGTTTGAAAATCATCCTGCACAGCCATGGAATGAATGCTTTGGGTCTGGACTGGTGATGACCACCCAGCTTGGGGGATGCAGACCCTGCTCTCAGGTTTGGTGCAGTGGTTTAGTATGATTTGGGAGTATCCACAAACTTTCTTTGGGCTCAATCCTCAGTAGCACAAAAATGAATTAAGAATACAGATCTGCATATTTATTGGGAGGAATATCAGAGATGTGTATTTTTAAGGAAGGCTTCAAAATAATATTGATAATCAGGTCCTATTTTTGCAAAGCCCACCATGTATCTCCAGACCCTGGAGGCTGTAGTCCATGTACAGCTGAACATGCTTGTGCACGAGTGAGGAGCAGAGGGCCAAGCTGCCCTCTGCGTCCACAGCGGCCCAGGGAATGTGTGGCTCAGAAGCCTGCGCAGGCTGAGGCAAGGGACTGGCTCATCACACAAAGCAAAGTTTTCTCTTTTTTTTTCGTATTTCTGTAACATATTAAATAAGATTTAAATGGGAAAATTTGCGCTAGCCAATAAAGAGCCCTACCTAGGGTTTTTCCTTTACCTCTATTATAATTGGATTTTTTTTTTTTTTTTTTTTTTTTTTTTTTTTGTGGAACCAGGGATTGAACTCAGGTCCTTGTACTTGCCAGGAAAATGTTTACTGAGCCATCTCCCTGGTCCCTACCTCTATTATAAATGAATAATAATTTTAAAAACCTCTCTGGGCAAGGAGGTTGCTGAGTCCTGTGTGGTACATTTTTTAAAAATTCTCTTTGAACTAGGATCATGTTCTTTTGCTTGGGGGCGGGGCTTAAACTCCTGGTCTCGAGTTTTTCTCAGTTTCCCCAGGTAGGTGAAGCTACAGATATAAATGGTTCAGCTCCATCTGGGCTCCTGCCTTCGAGGACAACTCGTGCTTTGCAGAGCCTCTTCTCCTCCTTCCCCGAAACTTAGCAGCCACCTATAGCAGCCTTGTCCTTTATTCCAAATCTCTCAGTCACTTTGACAGCTGAATGTGGCTGGCCACAGAGCCTGGGTCCTGAACTAAGAACCAGACCTGACTTCTCCTCCTTGTTACTGCCCCCATGTTAACTTCAGGGCAGTTCATGTGCCTGAGTGGCTCGTGTTCCCCAGACCAAGTGAAAGCTTTCATTCTTGGGGATTTCTTCCTTTGGAGTTCCAAGTTTTACTCTACCAGTACTAAGGATCAAGCTCAGGGTATATCTCATAATCATTTTTTAAAAGAATTTTGAGACAGGGTCTTGCTAAATCACTGAGTTGTCTGGGGGGCTCTCACAGTTGTGCTCTTCCTGATACAGCCTCCCAGAGTGCTGTGATTATAGGTAAAACCCTACACATCCGGGTCTCCTCCTCCTTTCCTCTAAGGACATGTCAGCTCTGGGTGCAGGCTGTGAGTCCACAGCCACCCAGAAGGCTTCTCACTTCATGAGCTCATCAGCGTGGCCCTGGCAAGGGGCTGTGTGTATTGCTGTGTTCTTTTTTTCTCAGCTTTTAGCCGGGCCCATGGCTATCATTCTTTCTTATAGTTAGACGTGGCTAAGTGCTGGTCATTGAAAGGAAAGCTAAAGAACTCTAGAAAATTCCAGAACATCTTTTAAGGTGAGCCTTAGCTCAGCCTTGGGACTGTACCTCCACCCAAAGCCTGGACTGCAGCACGCGCTAGACATGGAGCCCACTCTGCATGGATCATGTGCCCTTTCCGGGGCTGCTGGGAGCCTGACTGCAGGTTGGTGCTCTCCACTTCCAAGAAGGGACAAAGACGATTTCTCATGTTCTGAGATTTCTTATGTTACTTGGGGTTTCTTATCACAGATAGACAAACTGTCTGAAGTCACATATTGAAATTTTGAAAAAGGATTTTTCTCTCTTCCCCTCCCCTCCCCTCCCCTCCTCTTCCCTCCCTTCCCTTCCCCTCCCCTCCCTTCTCCTCTACTTTCTCTTTTGTTGTCCTCTCATGGGTCTGTGTTGCTCCTCCCCTCCCTCCCCTCCCCTTCTCTTTTAGGGCTAGAGATTGAACCCAGGCCCCACATACACTGGCCAAATGCCATGCCACTGTGTGACCGCCCCAGTGCTCACTGTGCATGTGTCTAATTGGCACGGTCTATCTCAGCCCTCTGAGAACTTCTTCACTGTGTGCACATGTCGTGGGCAAGCAGAGCTGTGTTCCCAGCCACCAACACCACAGCAAAGGTGCCGTGGTGCACACGCTGCTCCCCACCAGGCAAACATTAGAAGTGATACAGACACATTTTTCATGATTGAAGAAGAAAATCTTAGCAATGTATAAAACAAAATAGGAAAGAAATGCACATGCTGGACAGTGGCTGCTCTGTTGGACTTGAGAACCGGCATTTGTTCTAGAGCTTTAGGAACGCCAATGAGGAGGCTGGTGGATGCTTCTAGGTTATACTTTCTTTTTCTAAATGGTTGCAAAAGTATCTGCATTTATGGTATATTTTTAATTTTGATGGGACACATCTTTATTAGAAGCAAGTGCTTTGAGGAGCTTCCTCTCTAAAGATGGTATACAAGTGCCTGGATGCAAAGGTGGACAGGCTGTCTGTCCTGGAGTCCCTTCCGGAGCTGGCCCTACCTACTGACCAGGGTGGCTTACAAGCCAGAGCAGCCACTTCTTGTGCTAATGTCTACCCCCTTCAGGAGCCAAGAATGCTTGCATTCTCTTCCAGTTCAGATATGTCTTCAAAGCCTGTCATAATGTGATTTTTCAATGAAAGGTTCTAACCAAGAAACAGAATTTGTTGTTAATAAAACGTTTCAACCAAAAGTATCCCGTTAGGTCTCTACTGAATTTAATGCCTATGTCTCTAATGTACAACTTTTAAATTTAAGATGGCATGAAAGCATTATGCACTCCATAGAAACTGTCTTTTGAATTCTAACTTTTGTGGCTTGCCATACTGTCGCAATGTTCTTTTCAATGCCTGGCAGCAGCAATAGCAAACCACAGCTCTAATCAGCCCCAGAATTGTGAGAGCAAACCACCACGGCTCTGTGGTGCCCTGAGCTGAAAGCAGTGATGTCAGGGAGGGTCGTTTTCTAAAAAAATATATTTGAGTTATGTTATTTTCAATGCCTGATTGGTCTACCAGGCTAAAGTCCTATCACACCTGTATGTTAAAAGTGGAACAGTCATTTTATTCATATTCCGTTAATAATTAAAACATTATGAATATAAAGAAATGCAATAAAATATAAGAATGCAGGCAAGGCGTGCCAGAGTGACGCGCCTGTGTGCCTGCGCCCTTAGGACAAGGTCCGTGCTGCCAGCACAGTTCACAGCCGGGCCTTGTCTCACGCTTCCGTCCTCCTGCCTCATCTCACTGAGTCTCAGTTTCTCAGTCGCTAAGTGGGGACTTTGACAATGTTAATCCCTGCAAGTGTGGTCACATGAGAAAGCAGATGCCTTAATTTGCACTTCTCGAGTGACCAGTGATGTCGAGTATTTTTTCATAAACTTATTTACCATGTATACTTCTCTGAGAAGTGTGTATTCATCCCAAATGCCCATTTTTAAAAAACTGGGTCATTAAATTTTGGGGCCTGATTTTTTAAACCCTTTCCATGGTCTAGATAGAAGTCTTTTGTTTGAGGGACAGTTAGCCACCCCCACCCCCCAAAGTGGAAAGATAAACCACAAAAAACAAAACCACATGTAACTCCACACAGTGCCTAGCATATATGCTAGAGCATGGTACCTATTGGTGATAATGTCAATTAACAATGATTGTATACAATCAATGTATCTTTGGTTCCTTCCAAATTATAAATAGTTATTGAATAACTGAGTAAATAAATTAAAGAATAGTAAAGACTAAAACATTTTTAGGGTAAAATTTTTTTGACTGAATTGATATAAAAATCAACTCAAAAATTGATTCATTCAAATGCAACAATGTAATTATATTTCAAGCAACAAGTCCTGCTACTTAGGGAATTAGAATCAACTCAAAAATACTTTTGTTTACTGATTAATAATTTGATTTACCTAAAGCTCTGTGTTCAGGACTGCAGTAAGTCTAGAATAAAAAAAAAAAAAAAAAGAGAAATCTTTTCTGTAACCTACATTATATTGAGTTTTCTGCAAATCAAATATAAAAATTGTTCATTTTTATTGATTTTTATCAATCGATATTGGCATCGTGAAGTGTCATAGAGAGGTATCCATTAAGTGTTCCAGGCTACAATTAAATGGCTTTTGTAAATTTCATGTGCAACAACTACTGAATGAACAGGATGCTTTTATTTTTCTTGGTATCAGGAATTGGACTCAGCACCTTGAGCTTATCAGACAGGTCCCTGTGCCACTGAGCCACCTCCCCAGCTCATGAACAGGATGCTAAGCAGTTGTATTTCAGGTGTGTCCAAGATTGGAAAAGAGTAAATGGTTTTAAATTCAGCAACTGTGGTATTGATTGGGCTTCCTGAGTCTTGAGGTGATAAAGCACTGTAATAAACAGTGTTTGAAACTTGAGGAAGTTTCAAATTCAAGAAAAAATTCAAGAAAGGAAAGAAAATTTGTTTATTTATTTATTTGGTACATACTGGGATTGCAGGGATGTGCCACTGTGCCCTGTTTCGGTGGCTGGCATAGCATGTCCGGGGTTCCAGGGCCGGCACAGCATGGGGTTCCCAGGATCAAACCCTGGTCCTTCCACTTGCTAGGCAGGTACTTAGACCACTGATCTATCTCCCCAGCCCAAAGAGTTTTATTTCTAAAGATGATAATGCTGCATAAGAAGGACATTATATCTATTTTCTCCTGGAAAATGTTTATTTTTCTTTATCCACCAGAGTCGTGTTATTTGAACATGTATTCTCATTTCTCATTCTTATCACCGACACTGATAATGCTTCTCAGCTTACGCGGACAAAAGAAAGGGCCAAAACATTTTTTTCTGAAGTGCTGGATGTTGAACCTAGGCCTTTGTGTTGAGCTGCCTACCTGCCCCCCCCCTTTTTTTTTTGGTGGAACTGGGGATTGAACTCAGGCCCTTGCATTTGCCAGGAAAGTGCTTATTCTACTGAGCCATCTCCCCAGCCCAACCTGGCCCTTTCTGTTTTGAGAGGTCACACAAGACTTTTTCGTGCACTCCTCCTCCCCAGCTTGTAAGCTCTTTCTTCACCCACCATGTCCCTCACTGTGTCCCTGGCTCGCTGCAGTTCCCGTGGTGGTGAACCATTTCCAGCTCTGGGTGCAGCGGCCTCAGGCCGGAAGTCTTCTCCACAGCCTCTGCTTCCTCCTTGCTAGGGAGCCATGGATTAGTTTGCATGCGCGCCTTCTCCATAGGGCTCCAGGGAGCTCTGGGTGCATTGGGGAGCTCTGGCAAGCTCATCCTTATATGGGCAGGTATGTGACTGGTTTTAGAGAAAGACCTAAGAAGGAAGTTACATGGGGCTTTCTATGAAAAGCCTTCATCACTAATTCAAAGTGACAAATAGAGAAAAAAAGTCCTTATTTCCTGCCTAAGTACATTTTTTCTGTTGCTGTAACAAAATAGCTCAAGTCTTGCATTTTGTAAAGAAAAGTTATTTAGCTTCAAATTCTGGAGTTATATGAGGATTGGTACCAGCATCCACTTGGCTCTGGTAAAGCCCTTCTCTATGTTATAACACAGTGATGGAATCCTGGTGGGAATTTCAGGAAGAAAGGATCATGTAGAAGGCAGGAAGGTGGAGGGATTCAGGGGCTGCACTTGCTCTTCTGAAAGCAATCCTTTTCTGCAGAGACTCACTGGCACCCCATGCAGACTTCAATGGGCAGTGCCCCAGGGCCATGATTACATCCGGGCCTTGCCTCTCAAGGTCCTGAGCACCTCCCAACACCCCAGCAGGGGCCAAGCCTCAGTGACGAGGACACATTCAAGATGCATCCAAGCTAGAGTTTCTGTCCTCACCATTGTTATACCTGGATGCAACATGGGAAGCACACGGATGATCTTGCACCAAAGGTGTAGCAGGCAATGCTCCCTCCAGCCAGTAGGCTTCAGTTTCTCAGTTGCAGGGTAACAGTTCTGTTCCAGACGTGGTTGCTCTTGCTTTTTAGACACAGTTCACTGTGATGCATCTTGTACAAACCAATCCCCACTGACAAGCTGTTGGGCCTCTGTACTTCCTGCTTGGTTATCCCATATAATCCTTAGACCACCAGAGATCAGGGCCTAATATTTTAGAAATGATCTTGATCAATGCCTGTCCATATAAATAAATCTCCCTCCCAATTCTGGTTTACAACAGTCACCCAAATCCCAACCCAGTAGAAGGAAAGAAAGAATGAAGATAAGAGTAGACATTAATGAAATAGAGACTAAGAAATACAATGGATGATGGAATTAGAGCTGGTTCTTTTCTTGAGACAGGTTCTCATTGCAGTTCAGGCTTGCCTTGAGCTCAGTGTAGTTCAGACTGGTCTCAATCTTGAAATGATCCTCTTGCCTCAACCTCCAGAGTGCTAGGATTACAGACATGCACCACCATGCCCAGTTCTAGAGTAGATTCTTTGAAAAAATAAACAAGATTGATAAACCTTTAGCTAAACGAGAGAAGTTAAGATGATGAAAAAGGTGAAATTATAACAGATAGCAATGAAATACAGACAATTATCTGAAAGTGTTTTGAAAATATATCCCATAGGGCTGGCCAAATACTGCAGCAGCTTAAAGAGACTGCAAGCAGGTGCAGGGGCCAGGGGTTTGATCAAAGGCTTTTGTCAAAAAGCCTTTGACAATATTGATGGCAATTGAGACTGGGTGTGGTGGCACACACCTGGAATCCCGGCTCTTGGGAGGCTGTAAACAGGCAGATCACTATGAGTCCAATCTAGTAGTGAGACCCTGTAGACCCTTCCCTAAAAATAATTATATATATGTATATATATATATATATATATATATATATATATATATTTGAGAATTTAGAAGAAATCAATAAAGTCTTAGATGCATATGCTTTACCTAAATTGAACCAAGAAAATACAAAAGTTTTAGCAGACCAATATCAAACAGTAAGATTGATACAGTAATTGAAACTATAGCAACTAAGGAAAACCTAGGGAAAAAAAAAAGGAAAACCTAGGATCTGATGTATTTATTGCTGAATTTTGTGAGACCTTTAGAAAAGAATTAATATCAATGATCCAAATTTATTCCATGATGCTGGTACTACTGTGATACCAAAACTAGATTAGTATTCAACAATGACAAAAAACCTTAGGCCAGTGTTCTTGATAAGCACAGACATAACAATCCTCACTATGATCCTTACAGACAGGATTCAACAAAACACCACAGAAAAGTCATGCACCATGACTGACCTAGTTTCATTCCAGGTACTCAAGGATGGTCATAATATGTAAATCAATAAATATAATGCACTACGGCAACAAAATCAAGCATAGAATCCATCGGATTATCTCAACAGATGTGGAAAAAGCCTTTGACAAAATTCAAAATCCCTTCATGATAAAATCTCTAATGAGAACAGGCCTAGAAGGATCTTGTCACATGAAGCCATATGTGACAAGCCTGTAGCCAACATCATACTGAGTGGGGAAAGCTCAAAGCATTCCCTCTAAAGTTAGGAACAAGACAAGGGTGTCTACTTTCACCACATCTATTCAATAATAGTACTTGAAACTTTAGCCAGAGCAATTGGGAAAGAGAAAGAAAAGTTATAAAAATAGAAAAGGAAGAAGTCATATAATCTCTATTTATGGATGATATTATTCCTTATATAGAAGACCCCAAAATCTTAACCAATAGAGTTGCTCACATGATAAACAAATTCAATAAAATGAAAGGTACAAAATCAACACACAAAAATCAGTGGTGTTTCTATACACTAATATTGAATCCACTGAGAAAGAAATCAAAAAATCAATTTAATTTACACTAACTTCAGAAGAAATAGATATCTTGGAATCAACTAAGGGAGGTAAAGCAGTGAAAAGTACAGAGCATCAAAGGAAGAAATTTAATGAGACATTGGAAAATGGAGAGATCCCCCCATTGTTCATGATCCAGGACCCCTGAAAATGTGCAAATGGCCATGCTACTGAAAGAGACCTACAGAGTCAATGCAGTTCTTATTACTACAATGAGATCATGCTTCACAGCACTAGAGAGACAACCCAGAAGCTCATCTGGAATTAGAAAATTCTCAGGATAAGCACAGTAATCCTGAGAAAAACCAGCATATGAGAGACATTGCAGACATTTCAAACATATGGCAAACTGTAGTAACAAAAAGACGTTGGCGCCAGCAAAAGAGAAGCCAGCAGAGGAGGTCAGAAGATGATGACATGGAATTGAAGACAAAGAGGTAAGTACCACACTTCAGTTTTGACAAAAGGATCAAAACAAAGGTTGGAGAAAAGACATCTTCTTTAATAGATGCTGCAGGGAGAACTGGATATTAACATACAGAAGATTGAAACTAGGTTCCTATCTCTTACCTCCTACTAAATTAATGTCACAATGGATTAACCCCTTCCCCACTGGATATATAACCAGAAACTGTGGAACTGCCAAGAGATAACATAAGAGAAGCCCTTGAGTGACTGTCTCAAAGACTTCCTTAAGAGGATTCTCATAATAAGATTCCTTATTGATCCCAAAATCAATACAGAGAATTAGCAAATTGGATTACATCTAATCAAACAGCTTCTATGCAGCAAATTTTAGCAGAGTGAATAGACATGCCCCTCAGTGGGAGGAAATCTCCACTAGCTACTCTTTTGACAGAGAATTAATATCTAGAATATATAAATGACTCAAACAATTAATCCCAAAGCAAAAATTAACCGAATCTGTAAGTGAGCATGTGACCTGAATGATCTTAAATGAAGAAGTACGCATGACCTATGAATATGTCAATAGTACTGTCATTCAGAGATGCCATTTTTCTTTCTTTGTGTGTACATTTATTACAGGGTCTTCAGAGTCTACAGGGTCTCACTACATTGAATGGACTTGTAATGATTCTCCTGTTTTTCAGCCTCTCGAGTGCTGGAGTTACGAGCCTGCGCCAACATGCCCAGTCTCAATCACTGTCTCAACACGCCCCGGGGTGGGGCCTGCACAGTATACCCGGATGCTGTGCTCTGCCTCTGTAGGCGCTTTAGTCTGCTGAACTATCTTGCCGACCCAAAGAGATGCCAATTTTGAAGCGGGCATCGAAAGGTAAATGGGCACACAAATGGTGTCGTATACATATAGCGAAATATTATTTGGCCTTAAAAAGAAGGGAAGTCCTGTCATGTGCTGCAATGTGGACACACCTTGAGGACATTGTGCTAAATGTAATAAGTCAGTTACAAAAGGACCAGCAGTGTATGACTGCATTTATATTCGATACCTGCATCATTGAATCTCTATGTACAGGAAGCTCAGTGGGGTCACCAGGGGCTGGAGGAGGTGAAGGAGGAGCTAGTTTAGAGGTGACAGGGTTTTAGTCTGAGAACATGAAGGTGTTCTGGAGATAGAGGGTAGGAAGGGTGCTGCAGCGCAGAAGTGCGTGCAGCGCACTGAATGGCCCTGCTCGAACGGTCAAATTAGTGTTTTGTGTATGCCATTCCAATTTAAAAATCTACTAGTGTCATCTTCAAAGGACACAAAAGAGCCATGAAGGGCAATGAGACCCTCAAAGGTCTAATTATTGCAATAACTTAATGTAAGTGTATAGATTATTTAAAAACTTGCAAATTTATGATATTAAAAGTTTCTCACTTATTAATCATTTTGCATATTCTTATGGTACCAAACAGTTCATTATTCTGCAAATTGATAAATAAAAACAAAGAATTACTAGAAAACCAGTGATAAATGTGTAGGGAGAAATAATATTTGCAGCTACTTTGAAGGGTCTGGAATTTTGGCTTCCTGCTTTGGTTCTTATTGTCCCTGGAGCTGGGTTATCATTATGTGTGTGGGCTCCAGGCTAGCCAAACAAAACAGATGAGGTTAGATATGGCCATTCAACTGACTGAACATCGACGCTTGTTGTGTGGCATGAATCTTAATCAGAAATGCAAAGATGGTCTTTCCCAGTGACACGCAGCTCTAGCTGCTGAGAAAGTATTGCATAGTTACTCTTCTGTGGTAGTCTGGAATCTCGGAATGCTAAGCTAGAAACCTTGTAAGCTAGAATTTGAGTAGTATGAAATCCATTATGTGAATGCATGTAAATCTGCATTTTTCTTTTAGATTTTGTGGACACTATTGAACTTTAAAAATATTGTTCACTGGATGCTCCATAAACAAAAGCATCTTAGAAAATAAAGGGCACTAGAAATTATTTATGCTTTTATTTATTTTTAGTTAATTCATTTTATTGGTACACTTAGATATACATAGTGATCACATTCATCATAGGGAACGTGTACCTGTACATGGTACTGCTTAATTTTTCTCTGATCCCAGCCCCGTCCTCTCCCTTCAGCCTTTCTTCCCCACCTTATTTACTGAAGCTTTGTTTCCATTTTCCCCTTTTTTCTCTCCCCTTGCTTCTTTACCTTTTCTTTCCCTGGCCCTCTTCTCGTTTGAATATTTTCTTTTCATATCACAATATCTATTATGCATTTTGATCTTTATTTATACTATCCAACTCTCACACCAGAGAAACTGTATGCTATTTGTACATCTGTGTCAAATTTATTTCACCTAAGAATATGGTCTCCAGGGGTATTTGTTTACCTAGAAATGTCTCAAGTTTATTCTTCTTTATGGAGAACAATGCTACACTATATATAAAAAATGCCCACATTTTCTTTATCCATTCATTGATTGATGGGCATTTGGGCTATTTCCAAGAAACAGAGAAAACAATTCTAAAATTCATTTGGAACCAGAAGAGAGCAAGTCTGAGCAACAAAGGCAAGGCAGGAACATCACAATTCATGACTTGAAATTATACTAAAGAGCTCCTGTGATAAAACAGTATGGTACAAGCCGGGCGTGGTGGCACATGCTTGTAATCCCAGCACTTGGGAGGCTGAGGCAGGAGGATTGTTGTGAGTTCGAGACCAGCCTGAGCTACAAAGTGAGCTTAAAGCCAGCCTGAACTGCATAGCGAGACCCTGTCTCAAAAAGACAAAAAAAAAAACCAACAAAACAACAACAAAAAAAACAAAAACAGTATGGTACTAAAAAAACCCAGACACAAGGATCAGTGAAACAGATTAGAAGATATAGAAATAGCTCCAAACCACACTCAGCCACCTTATCTTTTTTTCTTTTCTCATTAACTTTATGAAAGTCAATAATTATATAGTATATTAAAATTATAGACAGATATTGAAATGTGAAAGATATAAGATGTAGACAGTGAATTTTACAGAAATATTTCTGAAATGAATACATAGCCATAGCATGAGATTAATAATAGATTGTACATTGTAAATAAACTATTACCTTTTCACTAGCTGTGACCATGTCAAGATCTGAAACTATCTCCACTTTTATTTAGATGGTTTTGCCAGTTTGTGATTGAGATTTTAAGTTCCTCTGTATCTCTTTGACTCTGCTTCCTGCAGTCTATTTCTTTTCTATATTGCTCATTCAAGGATTACATCATTTTTCCATTCTCCTCTAATTTTTTATGTGTCTTCTTTAGAAGGCAGTTATTAATTCTTTCATTATAGTTATCCTTTCCTTTTTTTAGTTCAGAGATTATTTCTGATCTGATTTCCTCCATACCTCTTTGCAGTTGTTTCTTTACTTCAGACGCTATTTTTTCAGACATTTCAGCTGTGTGAGTCCCAATTTCTTCTGTGCTAGTGTCCTCTGCACTTGTTCTGGGTGGGCTCAGGGCCTGAGATTGCATTTCTGTCCTTCTCTTTGTTATTACGCATAGCACTGTCCTCTGACCTTGGGAGTAGAACTTTGATGCAGTTACAGTCTTAGCACCTACTGGAATTCTTACCCAAGAGAGATTATATGGTTAAGGCAGTTGTAGTTTTGTATTTACAGAACTACAATTAGGAACACTAATAATGGGTAGTGATATTTAGCTATTGACAAATTTTTGTAACTAATAGGTTTATATTTTAGACAGTAAGAGCAAGCATTATATCTGTGTAGCTAAGCAGCTATTAAATTGGGAATTTATATTTAAGTTAGTTTAAGTTCTGTCTGATCACCTCCCTTTGATGTACCTGGGGTCTTCCAGACAGACTAGTTCATCCCGGTTACCTTTTGCTCCCTTTCTTGGTCAGGAGAGAAAGAGGGAGGATGTTCTCATAGATCTGCATCTAGTAAAGTGTCTCAGCTTACTGGGTCTGGATCTATGAAGTTTGAACTTGTCCCAATGTGTCTGGCTTATGTCTGGCTGTTTTGCTTAGCTCCTTCCTGCTACAGCCCATGGAAGTGAACCTGCTGTGCCCCAATGGCAAGATGTTTTACTCCTGGATTAGCTGGGTGGTTCTGGCCCATAGCCTTTCTGCAGGGACTTCAGCAGCAGAGCTTCACCCCAGGCCTGTCTGATGGAGGGGGTTTCCGAAGTGTGTGGATGGATCCACACACATGCTGGGCCTGGGCTGGGGCTGGAGGAGTCCAGAGGGGTCCCAAGAGCACGGTAGCAGCTCTCACTCACATGCCAGGCCTCAGCTGGGTCCGGAGGGGTCCCTCAGATTATTTCCAAAAGAGCCTTGCATGCTACATGATTCACAGTGGAACCAGGAGCCATGTAGTCTCAAATTCGTATTCATATAATTAGAATTCTCAAAGTAGAAAGGGGTAGGCAATAAATATTTAAAGATTTAAAATTATGAATTTAGTTGAAATTATAGTATCACATTTCCAAGCAAAATGAACCTTTTGCACCAGAAATTTGAATAAAATCATATGAAGATACACAAAAATAAAATTGTCCAAAACTAAGTGTAAAGAAAAAAATCATTAAAGCATATACATAGAAAATATTAGCTATGGAAAACCAAAATTAAATGAAAAAAAGAGCAAGCATTTAAGAAACTAGACTTATTAACTCAAAGGACTGAAAGAAAATAAAAAGAAAAAGAATCTGTCCTCACTGAATTTTATACTTAGCAAACATACCTTTGAAAGCTAAAAGCAAAATATTTTCCAGTTATACAAATGTGAAATATTCTAATACCTCCAGATGTAGCATATAGAAAATAACAAAGAGCATAATTCAGAAGGCAAGAGAAGTTGCTGTATGGCCCTGAATAAAGAATAAAGAGCTTTCAAAATGGTAGCTATGCAGGATTATGTAAAATATATTAGATGAACCCATTTAAAAGGTCATTGAAGATTTCTACAAAACAGTATCAATTGTATATTGGGTTATACACGTATTGTTTCATGTGTGAAAGACAAGAAAGAAGTAATATAAAGTCAATAGAAAATGGCAATATAAAGTTTCTAATACTAGGAGAAAATATCATACCATGTCTTATAAGTAGATTGTAAGTCAAAGATATAGTATAAATCTTAAAACAAAAATTACGATTAAACAATATTCAGAAAATTAATTAATTTTTTTGGGGATTGAACTCAGGTCCTTGCACTTGCCAGGGAAGCACTTATTCTACTGAGCCATCTCCCTGTCTGCTAAAATATTAATTAATTAAAAATTAAATATTTCAAAACACTTCAACTAAGAAAAAGTTTTCATGATAGTAAAGAATTACTAAGAATAAAACATAACATAAATACTGGAATGGAAAATAAATGACCAGCACTTCTAACAGTTTGGGGATAGGATATCACACAAAGTTCTAGTATGTCATGGACATGGACAGTGTCCATGATGCTTACTGGTGCCAGGTGTCACTTGTGGGACTGAGCTATTGTGGTTTCCTTGATATCCACCCTGTAGACCTAAATGGAATGATGTCCCATAGGATGCAGGAAAAGTCCATTTGTAAAGTATGCTGATGGAAAAATTTTGCTGCTGTATACAGAAGAGTAATTGAAAGACTGCTTTTGTATACCTCTTTTTCTCCTGTGTTTAATTGTTTGCTGTATTTGATGGGTTCTTTCCATTCTACTTCATGGAGTTGTGGTCATTTTGATCCCTCTCTAGAATATCTTTTAGTAGTCTGTGTAGGGTTGACTTTGTTACCATGAAAAGTTGTTCTTTGTTGTACAAGAATTTCACTTCTCCATTATACTTGAAAGAGAGTTTTACAGGGAATATCAGTCTGGTTTGGAATTTATTTTCTTGCAAGACTTAATAGTACTTTGTTCCATGCTCTTCTTGACTTGATGATTTGTGAAGAGAAATCTGCTGTTATTCTGATGGGTTTTCATTTAATTGTGATGTTTGTTTTCTCTAGTGGCTTTTAGTATACTGTTCCTCTGTTGAATTAATGGAATCTTGGTTATTATATGTTTGGGTGTGTTTTTAATTGGATTGATGTTATTTGGAGTTTTATTTGTTACAGTTACTGAATGTTCTGCTCATATTCTTTTTATACCAATTGTATTAACTCCTGCTTTCTCATTGATGCCTATTAGTCTTACATTATCCATCTTTAGATTGTCTTGTAGATGTTGAATTATCTTTTTCCTGCATCCTAGTTGTTTTTAAGAGATCCTTTCTTACTTTCTCACTAGCTATAATGGTACCTTCAACGTCTGAAAGTCTATTTTCACTTTCATCCAAATGGTTTTGCCAGCTTGTGATTGAGGTTTTTAATTTCTTGTATATCACTTTGAATCTGGTTCATGCATTCTATTTCTTTCTTATACTTCTCATTCAAGGATTCCATTATCTTTCTATTCTCCTCTATTTTTTATCAATATCTTTAGAAGCACTTAGTACTACTTTCATCATAGCTATCATTTCTTTTTTTACTTTAGAAATTATTTCTGATCTTATTTCCTCTATGCCTTTCTGCAGTTGTTTCTTTACTTCAGACACTATTATTTCAGAGATTCAGGCATGTGATTACCAATTTTGTCCATGCTAGTGTCTCCTGCATTTGTTCTGGGTGGGCTCAGGGCCTGAGAATGCATTTTGCTCCTTCTCTTTGTCATTTTGTATAGCACTGTCTTTTGACCTTTGGTGTAGAGCTTTGATAGTTATTATCTTAACACCAAGTCTGGATCCACCAAGTTCAAACTTGTCCAGATGGGTGTGGCTTGGGTCTGGGTATTGTGCTCCACTTCCTCCTGCTGCAGCCCTTGGAGGTGAACCCTCTGTACCATTCTGGAAAGATGCTCTGCTTCTGGATCAGCTGGGTGGGCCTTGCCTCTAGCCTCTCTGTAGGGATGTTTTGCTGTAGGGCTCCCCACCAGGCCTGTCTGATGGAGGAAGTTCCATCCACACGCCTGGGCTCTGTGTCAAATGAGGATCTAGTGGGCCCGGCATAGTCCCACTCACACTCGGGTCCTTGGTTGAATGAGTACCTGGCGGGCCCCAGGTGGTCTCACTCAAGCTGGGCCTGGGCTCTGTGTCCAATGAGGATGTGGTGGGCCCAGTTGCATGCTTGGCCTGGGTCGAATAAATGAGGCTTTTAGTCACATGCCTTTCTTTCAGGAAGCATTTGCTTCCTCATTCCTTGTGTAGCTCTGAGAACTTTCACTTGTCCTGCATTCCCAAGCTTGTACTATCATTATGACCTGGTTTTTTAGAATTACTGGAAGTTCCTGGGCATCTTGCTTATATCCACATCTTGTGCCAAGTTTTCTGTGAATGAACAAGGGAATATTCTCATCTGGCTAACTGACCAGCTGGAAAAAGGATGTGTGACTAGAAGTGCATATGAATGCTGGATGCTATTCCTATCAGGGAATCTCAGAGGTCCCTGAGGTCTTTTTCACTTTTTAAAGTCTTTTCTCTCTGTTTTTCAGACTAATAGTTCCTGTGCTTATGCCTTTGTTTATTCTGATACTTCAACTGTTAAGCTCATTCAGTGAATTTTAAGTGTCAAGTGTTAATACTTTTAGACCTAGAATTTCCATTTCATTCTTTTTTGGAATTTTTAAAAAAATTTTTCTGGTGAGCTTTTCTCTCTTTACATTAATTATGAGCATATATTCTTTTCTGTCCAAGAAAATAGCCCAAGTACCTACTTCAGAATATCCAGTGATTCTAATCTCCTTTAGATTGTCTTAGAAGTAGTGTCCTCTGATGATGGTTTAGATTTGAGTTGCTCCAAAGCCTGCTGTGCGTGCAAGGTGACAGGGTCAGGAGGTGCTGCACGCACCGTGCATCAGTCCATGGATGAGCACCTCACTTGGGAGGTGGGGCTTGGCTAAAGACAGGCCAATGTGAGTGTGACACAGAGGGTTGCTGCCCTCCCTGCCCCTCCCTCCTCTTCACTCTGCTGCCTCCAGGGCATGATGAAGGCAGCTCTCCTGATTCAGGCCCTCCCACCACGCTGTGTCTGCCTTTGAGCCACCAACCATGCAAGGCCCATGAACTTGGAGCCTCAGCCCAAGGCAACCTCTTCTCCTTTTGGTTGTGGGTGTTGGGTGCTGTACCAGTGATAAGAAAAGTGACAAAGGCTCCCCTGGTTGTCTTTCAAGTGTTCTCCTGTTCTTTTGTATGTCAAATAATTTTGCATTGTGTTGTAGATATTGCAAATGGTCTATTATTTTCTGTTGGTTTTGTTTTAACCGTTCATTAGTATATATTTGCCGTACACAAGAATCACCTTCATCTTAGGGAACTTGGACCTGTACATACTATGGCTTTGTTTTCCTTTTGTCCCCATTTCCCTCCCCTCCCTTCAGTCCTTTTTCCCCTCTTCCCTAGTTACAAAAGCTTTGTTTCCATTTACAGATGGTCTGTTGCACACACCGGGCTCTGTTATGTGATGACAAAAAACATTTGTGATTTGTTCTGGCAGGCAGTTAGCTTGTTAATGTCGGTCTGCGGGCATCCTCCCTGCTCTGCTTAGCCTGGAGACGGGCTGTGGGAATGGATTTCAGCAGTTGGCGAAGATTTGGACAATGTTCATGCCCAGGATTTATTTCTGTGGCTCTCTCATTTCTGTGATATCCCTCCTCTTTTCCAACCACTCTTTCTTCTCAAACTCAGTCCTCCTATTAAAAATAACTAGCTTAAATAAACCAGGAAGATTTAAACTAATTAGTTTTAAGTCCCTGTTTAGCCTCTCCTCTTGGAATGAATGGCAGCTTCCCCTCAGCTGAAACCATGAAGTGGGAAACTCACCTAGCACCTTCTCTCTCTGTGTGTAGGACACTTTCTAGCTTGCTGCTGCTTTGGTTTGTGCTTCACTGTTCTGACATCTCATGTGGAGCTCACCTTTGTTCTTTGTGGGAAGACCCGTCCAGCCATTTCCAGAACATCTTTTCTAGGGTCAAAGGTTCAGAATAATTTTCCAAATTTTGTTGGGAGATGTATTTACTATTATCAGAAACAATTGCAAGAGAAAGGGTTTTCCCTAAAAATTTACTACTAGAGAAGTTGACTAAATCTTGTATAAATGTAATCTTATATTATTTTATAAGAAGTTTGGGTGAAATGGCCTACAAAAAATTGTTACAGTAGAAGCCTCGTTGCAGTTAGTCTCCATGAAGCATTCTCCCTTGCTGTGCGCATGCTGATGCCGTCATTCTTGCCAGTTTCTGGGGCAGTTCTGCAGATTCTCGTCTGTGACTCTATGAAGTGTGATACAAGACATCACGAGCTCTGCTGCCTCGTCTACCCAAAGGAAAGACGGCTCATCAAAGCTTCAGTGTGTGACCATGCTGATGTCACCTCCTAGGCACACCACCGTGGATATCTGCCTCTTCCCCAAAGTCAGAATGACCATGAACATAGTGAATATTTTTCATAGATTTAGGGCATGCATCATCCATGACGATGCAACTAAAATCTCTCCTGCAAGCGGACTGCCAGAATGGCTTCAGAAACTGGCAAGAACTAGGGAATAAATGTATTGAACATTAAAGGGAATGTCAGCAGGAAAATGCATGGCGATATGTCTTTTACTGTAATAAAATTTTAAAAAATTCAACATTGACTATCTCTAGATCATATCTCATATGTAGAATATTGACTTCACTTGATAATAACAATAATTAGGGGTGAGATCTTTAACAGCTTCATGTTTTACTTTTCTTTTTATGAAAGAAATCAGAAGATTGCAATTCATTTTTCCCTCTTTAACTGCAAGGTTATATCTACAAGACTGATACAGAATTGATAGTTGATCAAATGAAACACTGCTCTAAGCAGTATTCACAAATGAGAACAATCAGAGCAGTCTCTTCATCCAGGCTCTCCAAGGGGCCTGTGTTGTGTGGTGAAGGGGCCCATGGGTTCTATCCACGCTTGTGTTTCTCGGCCTTCTGTGTACTGCAATGGAATGCAGTACACATGGAGACATGGTTGGTCTCACCAGGTGGGGGCCTACATGGTGCTGATATGGTTTGCCTGCATCATTGTGAAGTTTAATTTCTTACTCTGAAGTTCTTGAGACCTTAAAGGTAGTAATCTTTTTTAAGAAATAATAAAGGCACAGTGTGCTGATCCTTATGATTAGATTAATGTATTCCTCCTCAATGGGCTTGTTATGAGAGCACAGTGCTGCACCCCGAGTGGGGTACCTCCCTTGCTGTTCTGTCTGCGTGAATGCACCTTCTCACCACCCACTTCCTGGTTTTGCTTTTCCTCCACACACTAATGTGGCACGGGGCCTCCCCATGGATGGCTGCCAGGGCATTGGCCTTTCCAGTCTTCATAAATCAAAATACACCTCTTTATCTTAATGGCTCATCAGCCTCATATATTTTGTTATAGCAACAGAAAACAGACTAAGATGCAGGCCCGTAGTACATTCCCAGGCCTTCTCCTCAGGCTTCCACCATGTGAGTCTAGTTTTACTAGAATTTCAGAGCTGAATAGACTTTCTTAGCCAACCAGCATGAAGAAGCTCAGAGTCCGTACTAGAAAGCTCATCTGTGGATCTGCAGAAGAGAGCAGACATGATCAATATGCAAGGTCCATGGCGTCAGGGTTTCTGTAAGCAAAATTGGTCATCCAAAGTTGGTTCCTGCCACAGAAATGGGTAAGGGAGAGTGATGATACTTATCATAGCAATAACAGTGAATTTGCAGAGTGCTCTATGTTTCTTTTTTAATATATCCATAGCCAAACTGCAAAGAATATATTATCATTCCTATTTTACAATTCAAAAACTCCAGGAATTCGAATATCTTTCTCCACACCATGAATCCCAGAAATGTCGGAGTCAGTTTTCTGGCTATGGTGAAGTCAGGTGAGCCGTCTTAGCCCTATAAAAAAAAGTTGCTCTTTACTCATAGGGAAATCTGTGTGCATGTATTCGACCCTAAATGTCATTGTGTAGTTGATGCTGTAGGATAAAGATTGTTAGCTTCTTCACTGAAGCCCTTGGAACAAAATAAAAAATAATAGGAAGTAGGAAGATCTTTTACAGATGGGAGAGGGGGCCAAGGAACGAGGTGGGAAGGGAGGGAAGGAATGAAGAGGATTGATGTGAGCAGTGTGCGTCCGCTAACTCCACATGAGCAGTGCACTCATCAGGTAACGCAGACATACACCAATAAAGCATGAAAACTGACAACCATGCCCTTACTGTCCAGGCTTCCTGCTGACCAGCCCTCCTTCTGTACCTTTTGCTTTCCTGACAGAGGCCTTCACCATGAATTGCTTTATTATATTCGTACACCAGTGTCCGACGTCTGCCTGCTTTTGGTTGGGCAAGCGAGTGTCCCAGTGCATTCGCTCCAACTCAGCTGACTCCTTCAGAGTCCGGTAATGTTGCTTCCTTTGAGCTGATATTCTGTGGGATGTTGTCTTACATTTCTTAGAAAAGTGTAGGAGACTGATTTATACTGCTATGTTTCTTTCATGTTTGAAACATAACTAGCTTCTGATATAAACTGACAGTTTAGCCTGTTTAGATTTTTTTAGAATTATCTTTTATTTTAAAAAATTTGTCTTGACTATAGTTGAGTGCAACTTTGAAAGGGCAAAGGTAAATACAATTTTGGTAATTTTTCAGCTGGGTAGACACTGTCATTATTTAAGTACCTTTTTAATTTTCATAATATCTAAAGTAGATATTATTGTCCTCACTTATACAGATAAAGAAAGGGATGCACTAAAAGCATAAGAAATTTGCCTTAGTCCCATAGCAGGAAGCAAGTCCAAGTCTTTCACTGGTTCAGTGGGCTGCTTAATAGCGTTACTGATTTCTTTGTACCACATTCTGTCCCTCTCCAGTTCCTATACTGAAGTCCCAACCACCATTCTTCAGAATGTGACTTTATAGTAGAGCCCCTACATTAAAATGAGCCACTAGAGTGGGCTCTAACCCAACATGACTGGTGTCCTGAAAGAAAGAGGAAATCTGGGCACACAGGAACCAGGGGTAAAGGGCCTGTGAGGACCACTGAGGGGGCGGCCCACTCTCCACATGCCAAGAAAGGGCCTCTGAGGAAATCTTGCCTGCTGACCCTTTGCTCTTGGACTCAGTAACCTCCACAACTGTGAGAAAAAGAATTTGTATAATTTATTAAGGTTGCTCTGTCCAATGTAAGAATCTTGTCCAAAATAAGCTTTAGCATTCTTTTTTCATTAACTAAAGCCCTTCCCACTCTTCAGTAATTCTTTACCTTACCCACCTGCCTGCTTTTCCCCCTTGCTTCCCTCCTTTCTACATCTTTCCTCCCTTCTTCTCTGCCTTCCCTGATTTCTTCCTTCCTCATTCCTTTCCCTTCCTCCTTTTGGCTCCCTTTCTTTCTTTCCTTACTTTTTTATTCCTCTCTTCCTTTTGCTTCTCTTTCCACTCCATCTTTCTCTTTTTAACTGAGAAACATTTTGCTTTTTATATTGTCATTGACATTTTAGATAGAAAAGAAAACCCTGCTCTTGACTGGGAGCACCAGCTCATGCACAGGTGATTCAGTCTGTGTGGACCAGTGCAGCAGAACAGTACAGGCCACGTCACCAATAAATAACAGGAATTGATTTCCAGCATCCCAGAGCCTGCAAGTCTGGGCTCAGGGTGGGCGGCACCAGGCCCTGAGGCCCCTGTTGGGCTGCGCACAGCCAATGGCTTATCGAGGCAGGAGATTAGGGCAGGTCAGCCTGCTGGGCAAGTGGGTGTTAGCATCTCTGTGGGCTTGTCTCCGGCCCTCAGCTTTCCTCAGCTGATGGCTCCAGCGTCTCTCCATGACCTCCCCGCCTTGTGTGTACACAAAGCCTCGGTGTGGATGGAGAAGCTCACAGGTCTATTTGGAGGAAGAGGGGTAGGCTTATGTTCCACCATGTGAGGAACCCAGAGGTGGCCTGCACTGCATTTGTGAGGTACTTCGTGGTGCTGCTGTGGTCTTTAGAAATTAGTTGAGGGAAGCTGACTGCCAGGCTGGCTGCTTGCTAGGACTCTGATAGTAACGCCCCATGGGACGCTGTCTCTTTCTCATTTGAGTTCTCAGAGCCTGGCTGTCTTAATAGAGGTTCTATTATTGAGTGTGGCTGGACCACCAGTTCCAGAGATGGCTACCACCGAAACAGCAGTTTGTTGATCACAGTTTGAGGTGGGGTGGGGCCACACTCTGGAAGCACCCAGAAGAAGGGTGCTTGAGAAGAAGGGGCCAGGGAAAAATAAACATGGCTCCCATGAAAAGGATCAGAAGAGGGAGATCCTAGGGGCTGGATATGCAGCGTCCCCCACAAGCTCTGTTGAATTCTTGGTCCCCAAGGCCATAGCACTCGGAGTTAGGCCTTTAGGAGATGACTGGGTCATGAAGGCTGTGACCTCATAAATGGGGGATGGACTTTCTCATAACAGTGGTCTCCCCCTTTACTGCCTGGCCACCATGAGGCCATCAGCTTTGTGCCAATACATGTGCCCAGCCATGGGCCGGAAGCGAAGGGCCAGTCCACCACACTCTGAACCCTCTGAAACCCTGAGTCAAATAAACTCCTTCTTTTAAGTCATTATCTCTGGCATTTTGTCACAATAGTGGGACGCTAACTAACGTGACAGGTAAACAGGCTTAGAATTGGCTAGTTTGAATAATTTCAGTAGACGCAAGGCTCTGCAGTTGTCCTTAGACACCTTGTTCCCAGCTCTGGGGTGATTAGAGTAAAGAAATTATTGTCCAGTATGTGTGAGCCCAGGAAGAAAGTGTTGTAGTGTGGGCTCTGGGCTGGCTGGTCTCCATGTGAAAAGTGTGCTCCTCACCAGCTATTCTCCTTGGAACTGGCTAACTCTCGATAGCACAGTTCTCTCAGGTCACAGAGGGAGCAGATGGAAGAGCACCAGAGCACAGAGGATGAAAGGTCTGGCTGAGCCACTAGCACAAGTTCTTGTTGCCATTTGAGGACATTCTACTTTGGGCCAGTGCCAAGCAGACCGGCTGCCTCATGCCTGCTGTGTTGGGCACAAATGACAAGATCCCAGGTCATGTGGAGCAGAGGCAATGGGGCACATGCGCCTCCTAGGTGTCTTTTTTTTCCCCTAGGTGTCTTTTACTATAGACTGAATCCCAGATATTTTCACAGCAGTGTTTCTGCGGGGAATATGGGTGGGAGGCAAGCAGTGGAGGGCACTCTTCTGCGGCTTTTCCTGCCATATGCTCCTCTCCACACAGTGTCCTGTGACCATAGCCCCCATCACAGGACAAGCTGAGAGATCCTTCCCCCACTGGTGATGAGAGGACTGCCTGGGGGCCCATACACCTGATTCATGTGCCCACGTGCCAGTGACTGCGGCAGCTATTGTACTTATTCCAGCTTCTCAGCTGCAGAAATGTGGACACCAAAAGATGAATACTTTGCTTGAGATTGTACCTAATTCAGAGATTGTCAAAGCCTGTGTTTAGTGAGGGTGGAAAGGGGCAGCAGGTGTTCTGGTATGATGTTTGTCTTGACTCGGAGAAACTGAAGAAGCCAATCTATGATTCACATACATCATTTTTATCCTCCATCTTTCACCAAGAAAGATGCAAAATCAGTATCATTGGCAATTTGAAGAAGCCAGATGTTGGTAGTTTGTCTGTATGAACGTGGGATAGTTGGAAAGGAAGGAAAATCTCAGGAAACTTTTCATCAAACATCACTCACTGCCCATTTTTAGATTTATGATTTTGGGAAGGAAAAGGAACATTGACAGCATACTCCCTGCAGAGTCAAGATGGCCTAAATTTTATATAGGAAGAACTCCTCAGGCAGGAACCGCTCTTTGCCCCCTCCGGAAGCCACGTCTTGTCCGTCATCCTGTCTTCCACTCAATCTTCCTTTTGCACAGCAGTCAGAAAGTTAAGATATCACACCTACAGTGGGCAGTATTTCAGGCCAATTATGGTCTTTATTCTGGCTGTGTTTTTTTGTTTTCCGGAATTTAGGGAGGAAACTCAGAAGGGAAGAACTATGCAGCAGTGTGGGCTGTATTGCTCCTGGTTGTGGTTTGCAACAATGCCTACACAGTTAACAAAGAGCGAGATGAGAAATTTGAGTCATTGGACAGGTTCCAAACAAGTCTTTTCCTTTTGGTCCTTATCAGGTTTATTCTTACAGGCAAATGATCCCAGCTGTAATCTTGTGTCAGCAACTTCTGCTAAGCTGAGAGCGCAGATGAATATTCATGGTGTTGACAGCTGTCTTTGTTCATGTCCCTCCCAGAAACCTGGGGAGTTCACCCAGCACTGCGGCTCGGCTCATAAGCATTACATTCTAGCTTGTCAGGAGGAGTTTTAATAGGAAACTTTAATAAGGCAATTAAAGTCAAATTCTCTTCCCCAAGCAACTAGAATATCTATTTATGCAGGGCTGTCCCTTGGCATGGAGGCATGCATAATGCCTACAGCACCCTAGCTGCTCTTCACAGTGAAAACCTTCGCATTCTTATGGCTTGACCCTGAGCATGCTGTTCACTGTCCACTCCCTCACGACTCATCCTCATGGATCTAGACTGTGCCTTTGAAATCTGTATGTATATTTCTAATACAGTCTGGAATAGGTAGGTAGGTAGGTAGATGGATAGATAGATAGATAGATAGATAGATAGATAGATAGATAGATCAATGGATAGAAGGATATTTAAGTGTTAGGGCTTTGCGCATACTAGGTAAGTGTTCTGCTATTGTGCAATCCCTCCAGTCTTGGGAGTCTATTTTTTTTAGCAAATCAAGAAAGGTTCAGATGGACTGTTAAGTGAATGTCACAGACATAGTATTAGTAGGTCCATCTGTCTTTCCGGAGAAACTGGAACATGGAGCCAAACACTTTTTCTGCATTCCTGACACAGCAGTCTGCCCTCATCTGCAGTTTTCTGTTTCATGGCTTCAGTTACCAAAAGCAAACTATGATCCAGAATAGTGAATGGAAAATTCCAGGAATCAACAGTTCAACAATTACAAATTGTGCCCCATTCTAAGTAATTGGATGAAGTCTTGCACTGTACCACTGTATACCACCACTACCCCCGCCATGAATCATCTTTTTCCAGCATATCTGTGTTGTGTAAGGTGCCTGCTCAATAAGGGTAGAGAAAACATATTCATATAACTTTTATTAAAGAATAATTTTGCAACTGTTCTATTTTATTATTAATTACTTTTAATCATACCATCCCTAATTTATAAATTAAACAACCACAGGAAGTATGTGGAGTGAAAAACAGAGTGGATGAAGATCTTGAGATGGTTGCAGTCTGCAATGCCCAGCGGGGTTTTTGGTCCATGGCTGAGTTGCCTCCCCCCTTGCCAAGACTAATTTCTAACACCCACAGCTTACAGGAACACAGGTGTACTTTGGCACACAGTTCTGGAGGTCTTGATCCTCTCGTGGTTGGCTCTGTCCAGTGCGGCTGGTGTGGTACAGTGGAAAGACCTTGATGGGGAAAGCAGCTCATGGACCGGAGGCCAGGAAGCAGAGTGAGAAGGGAGGAGCCAGGGAGGAAGCTATACCCTTCCAGATGACATTCCCAGTGACCACCTCTTTAGATCCCATCCTGTCTTGCAAGAGCAAGTCAGCTATTATTTCCACAAGGTTCAACCACCTTTGAGCTCATGAGAGCTTTGGGGATCATTTTTATTGAGCTCATAATATTCCACCCTGGGCCCCCAAAGGTTTCATGGGCATATCTATGTGAAATGCATTTAGTGCATCTGAAAGAGGTGCTAAAGTCTTAGCATTGCTAAAATGTCCAAGACCAAAAGCACCTCTGAGACTCAAAACAAACTCCTAGCTGTGAGCCCCTATAAAAAAAAAGAAAACTTCCAACACTTCCAACTTCCAACACAAAGCAAACATTCCCATTCCAAGCATCAGCAAAAGAGGATAGAAAAGAATGGGATCAAAATAGAACTGAAACACTGCCAGGCAAACATTAAATCCTATAGCTCAAAGCCCAGCACCAAGGGTGAGTGATGCAGAGATTATGCATTCAAGAACGTGCAGAGCCCCATCCATATGGCACTGCTTATTGTAGATCTCATTGCCTTTCTCTTGAGTTGGCTCTATTCATTGTCTATGGCTTTCCTCAACCACCATCCTGGCATCTTCAACTCTTTACAATCACAGTTTCACAGACTATTGTGTCATGGTCGTACTTCCTGGCAGCCCAGGCCTACTAATCTGAGCAGGGCCTTCCTGGTCCATAAATCTCACACTCTGTATACCTGTTCATGCTATCAGGGTCCGCTTCAAGCTCTCGTGGCAACATCATGCCAGTAGAAGCTGTCAAGTGCACGGATGCTTGAGTACCACAGATTGAATCCCAAGGAGTCGATTTCCCAGTCAGTGTTCATAGGAAGAGTGCTCTGGAGCCTCTTGCTGGTCCCTGAAATGCTCCTAAAGCATCTGTCCTTCTGTCCTACTTGGCTTCTTTTTAATGTTAATCTTTTTAGAAACCTGTGTTCCATTTTTTCTTCCTTACTGGCAAAACTGAAACCTTTTTAAAAAGACTTTTTGGTCTTGATTCTTGCTAAAAACTGCATGCAATATCCATCCACAGCTTGGTGATACTGAAGTTTCCCCCACCAGATTAATTAGTTTATTGCCTTCAATCTTTTCCTCCCACGGTCTTAAGCTATGAGTAAGGTGAACAAATTTTTTCATGGCATAATGCACACAGCTTCTGGTCCAGCTGCCAATGGCACTGCTTGTTCCCAATTGAACTTTGGAGTATGGTCTCTACTGTCTGAATTTCTATCAGCATTCCATTCTTCTGAGCTCTTTCTGGAACCTTCCATCAATCTTGGCTTACAGCTTTCTACAGCTTCTCTAGCTGGCATCTCCAAAACTTTCCAAACTCTTCTAATGAACCAGTTCCAAAAACCACCTCCAGACTTCCATATGGCCATGTACATTCCTGGGAATGACCCTACTTTGTTAGTACCAGAGTACTTTCTCGTTGGGCCACAACATTTACACACACACCTAAAATGAGCAGAGGATTATTTGGCACAGAGTTATAGGAATCTAAGTCCTTAGATTTAGTTGGCCAGCTTCAGGTGAGGAATGACAAGGAGGAGGGCCTGGATGGTGGAAATGTGCTCACTTCGAAGAGGTCAGGAAGCAGAGGATGAGGGCAGAAAGCAGGATGTACATCTTTACGTCCCTAGTAAATGACTCATGTAGGCTTAACTACAGAACAGCGAGTCAGGAATAGCACCTCAGTGATTTAACGACCTGCAGAAAGCACTGCCTCTGAGCCCTTAAGAGTTCTGGGGGTCATTCTCGACCCAAACCATAACAAAGCATTTACTGTGAAAAGGATGGACTACTGTACTCTGACATAGTGGCTCCTCACTGACAAGGAGAAGAGATTGTGCTTTTAGTTTTTCTCATACTGGGAATTGAATCTATGGGTTTGCAAATGCTAAGCAAGTGCTCTACTATGGAGCTACCTTCTTAGACTACCCAAAAAAATATTTTGAAACAGGCTAGAGCTGTCCTGGAGCCATCAATCTTGGGCTAGCCTGCCTTGGCCTTCTAGCAGCTGAGAACATAGGTGTGTGCCATCACATAGGCCAGAGCTCTGCGACCCAAGCCAAGAAATGTCTTTTTGCTCAGCTTTTTTCTCTGATATGAACCTAATTATGCTTTTAATTTTTATAAGATAATTCACAGAGGTGCACACACACACACATGCACACACACACACACATGTGCACACTCCTCATATACTCTGGACTTTGCCACTGATTGCTACCTTGAGGTAACTTCTGGCTCTGTTTCAGGCAGAGAAGGACCATCCACACTTCCCAGCTAGTGCTCCACAGAGTGTGCTTCATAGGTCATCAGTAAGGAGCACCAGGAAGTTCCTTAAAAATTTGAGGACCCATTCTCCACCCTAGAAAGATGGAATCTGCATTTCTCCAGTAGATTGAAGAGACCCACAACCCAGTGGGCAGCATTGCTCTCTGAACTGGGTGGCTGGGCTGTCAACATTCCCAGCCCACCCATCACTAGCACTGACCATAGAACCATTTGTACTAATTGTTTTCTGGCATTGAGTCCTCAGAGGCCTTGCAAGAAGTGCATGTAGAGAAACATTTGGTCTTCTGAGGCCCCATAGCCTTTGGACAATATCGTACTTTCTACTTTTATCCCTGAGTGCAGATTGGCCCTCATAAGAGTGGGGGCAGCCGGCATGATTAGTTCCTTCCTTTGGCCAAGTCTGCCCCGTCCTGCCCCTCTGGGTCTCAGAAGCCTCTTCTTCATTTTCATTCACTGAAGAAATGCAGTGAAAGACTTCCTTTCTTTTTATCTAATTATGTAATACCATTTCTTCATTTACAATGAATTTTTAAATTCTGGGTATTTTTCCAGAAGAATTGAAAAATATCATGCTCATGTGATGTACTTAGGTGTGGCAGGTTTTAGCGTGGCCTGAGGAAGATGGGAGCAATTTATTGGCAGAATCTCAAACCATTTGACATTGATCCACAGTGGATTCTCCTGTTCTTAAATATTCTTCTGCCAGCGCAGCATAGGCCCCCGGCATCTTTCTTCAACAAGGATCAGCCTTGTGAGCTAGCCCATCTCCCTTCCTCCACCAGGCCAGAAAGCTCAGAATGTTGCTAGGCAGTGCTGTGAAAGATGGCCCATCTCTACAAGCATGGGGAATTCAGGAGAATGAACTTCAAGATTGGCAACTTGCAGATCAGTTGATCTTGGCTGGAAATGCTGCCGTGGTCCAGATTTCCTTCTGAGTCCCCTTTTACAACAGATGCTTTCCTTCTCTTCTTTCCAGAAGAAAGGCACCCATGCCCCACCCTGCATTGCGCCATGGTGGCTTGCCTTGCAGTGTACAAACTTCCACCGTCTGACCCCCTGACGTGGAAGTGTGAACCTGAGACAGTGCCTGATGGGTCCTTGTGCGTGCTTAGTGGGTCTTTCTTACGTCTGGTAGTTTCTTGGTTCTTAGCTAGTAATAAAATTAAGGGAGAACTTGATCAGTTTTTCACTTGATAGGTCACACTGTGGCATATTTGGGGAAGTGTAAGTCAAAGAGAATTCAGCAACTTTGTGACACTTTTGTTACAATGTCTTGATTCTCATCTACTCATTTAGGAGAGTAAGAGTTCTCAGAATTTTCATTTATGCAAAAGTCATGATATATTTAATGTTATACTGTGCCATTTTAACATTAAGGCATAATTGATGGTAAAAGAACTGAGGAAAATCTATGAAGATAAACATTTCTAATGTTTTTACCTTTAACATAATATATTCTATTATTACTTAGTTTTTAACATATGGTTACTTTTCACTGAAAACAAAAAAATACTTTATGACGACGACGACTACTACTACTATTACTAATACTTCTCCCCAGATGGTTCAATAAAGACTTAAAAGGATCAGTAATTTTTCTGAAATATTACCAGGGAAGAAAGAGAAACAATTCTAAATTCTTTATCCGGGAGTAATCAGGAGAGTACTTTGTGGTTATAGGCGTGAGACGAGGTGAATAACTTGAAGATCAGCAAAATATTTTATAATTGTTAAAATAGCCCACCAAGTGACAAAGTCTTTATCTTGACAGAGGCCTTTTGAAAAAGGCATGAATAACTTTGTCCCTGTTGATGGCGCTGGTGGACTAGTCAGTCAGTGACAAATGATGACACAGCTGTTCTAAACAGACCAGTGAAGCCTGTGAGAAAGTGAGACATGCGACATCTCTATGTAGCTTGGACTGGTAGTGATCCTCCTATCTCAGCCTCCCCAGTGCTGGGATTATAGATGTGCGCCACCATGCCTGCTTTTGGTGGGTGGTTTGGTGCAGGGCCTGCATGGCATGTGGTACCAGGGATCAAACGCAGGTCCTTGCACTTGCCAGGCAGGCACTTAGACCGCTGAGCTATTTCCCTGGCCCCAGAACAGTATTTAAAGCATGGTCCTATTGGTATATGATCTCATTATGTTAATACATAGGAAATTTGGGGATTGTAAGTCACTTTTCCTAAGTGATTATGAGAATACCCTTAGGAAACAGATTTGGGAGATGTAGGAGAGTTGAGAAAGGAAACACTTGCTTCTTTTGAATCCTTCTGTAATATAAATATATATTTTTTAAAATTACAAGATCTCAAATTCAATAGAATCCAGACCAAAAAAAAATCCATCTTGAAAGCAAAGAAATAAACATCCTGGCTGGAGATCATGACTGCCTCGTCTCCTCTTCTGGGCCCTGTCTCTGCTTCTCCTCCTGCCCCTCTTAGCTCATTTCTCAGAGCGCAGCTCACCTTGGACCTCTTCTGCCCCTCACCTAGAGGCAGAATCACTCACTTCTTTTCTTGTTTACATGGCATTTCAAAAATATTTCATTTTAAATCAATCTTTTTTTTATGTGTTTCAGATAATTGTTCACCTTTTATGGCACACAATGAGATGTTTCAGTACATTTAAACACTGTGCATGGATTAATTCAGGATACTTAAGCTGTCATTTGAAACCTGCATTATTCTCTTAAGATAACAAAAACTACAACCTCTGTGTGGCTCACCAACCCCACTACTACACATAGCACATATGTGAGGTCATTTCTTTTTCATGCTATATAATCAATTTTTTTTCCTTTTTTTCTGTTTGCCTTTAGTGAACAGGGCCCATGTTCTTACATTTTTAGCTCTTACCAATAGCTATAATTTAGCAAGTCTCACCATACCCTAAATTATAGAATCAAATATAATTGGGATGAACTGTGAGAACTGAAATTTTATCCATGCATAAGAAATAACCTTGCTGTGATATGCGGCACAGCACACGTGCTTTTGTGACCAGGATGAACCAGAATTCTCCTTGGTGATAGAAGCAAGGGCCACAATCCAGAACCTTCTGTTTAAGGCTATAATTTATATTAAAATCAAATTTTTTAAATACATTTTTATTTAA
Organism: Ctenomys sociabilis; assembly: GCA_004027165.1. Classification (NCBI taxonomy): domain Eukaryota; kingdom Metazoa; phylum Chordata; class Mammalia; order Rodentia; family Ctenomyidae; genus Ctenomys; species Ctenomys sociabilis. Next base: position 33,678 of record PVKA01009263.1, on the reverse strand, counting down.
AAATACTTCAGTGGTCACATTGACCACAAATAGAGAACCCTTAATGGTCAGTAAAATGCAATAGCAGAAGAGGTCCCTATAGGACCTGCAGGGCAGGGAGCAGGCACACGGTGCCGTGGGCAGCCTGGCAGCACTGCAGCAGGATGTGCAGGAGGCAGAGGGACTCGATGGCAGCACTGGTCAGAGCAGAGGCCACTGAGGCATGAGTGCTGGCTCAGACAGTGCTTTGGGCCTTGCCATGCCCGCTGGCGGCATCTCCTGAGGGTCAGTAGCCCAGGGTCAGCAGCTTTGGTGCCCTAGGGTAACAGCAGGTGCTGGCTCCGTGATGGTTCCATCTAGTCAGTGGGGAAGTCTGTCCTTGAGAAGGTCAGACTGGAAGGTGCAGAATACTGTCTCTATTTCTCTCCACTTGAGATATAACTCAAGTACTATAAAATTCACTCTTCTGTAAACCAAAACTCAGGGGCTTTTACTGCATTCTCAGAGAGGTGCAACAGTTAGCATTGTAATGCTGAGCATTTTGTAGAGGCCCCAAAGGAAGCCCACACCCACTAGCAATCAGATCCCCTGACTCCTCCTCCCAGCCCCTGGTACATTTCTATCCCTGGAGATTTGTAGATGATGGACATTTCATATCAGTAGAACCATGATATGTGACCTTTGGTGTCTGCCCGCTATCAGTCAGTATAATGTTTTGAGGTTCTTTCTTATTGTAAAATGTGTTGGTACTTCGTTTCTTCTATTGGTACCTCAATAATGTTCCTGGGGTGTATAGGCCACAGTTTGTTAATACCTCATCATTTTATAGACATTCAGGTTATTTTGTTTTTTGACTATTAGCAACAACGCTCCTACTAACACTGAGGAATGAGTTTTCTAAACGCTATCGACAGCTTGTTTCAGTGGAGTCATGCAGACAGATACAAAGACTCATTTCTAATTCGGCTGGTTATTCCAGAAGCCAACAGCACTGGGACTAAGACAGAAAAGAATTTACTTATGCATACATTAGGGGTGTTAAGAGAAGATACTGGTCCATTTCATTTACATAATTTGAAATCACCTTTCGAAATTTAGTTCCAAGGTGTTGCCATTTACTTGTGTTTTTATTATTGTAGCTGCATTGAAGCTGTGTTTCAGAAATGTTGTCCATATCTGAAACTCTTATCAACTCACTCACTAGCCTAGGTTCTCAGAAAGAGTGCTGAGATGCCTTTGGAGACTAGCTAGTAAGTACCAGAATGTGGCAGGATATTTAAAACTTTTGAGTTCAGAGTACTCAGAATGAGCTTCTAGCACTTAGGGCTAGACTGCAGCTCAGTATTAGACAGTGATACATTCTATTGAAGTAATGTTATTTCAAAGCTTGGATTTTTACAGTGAGCTCTGATAGACAACAAAGACTACAAGAAAATCTATGAGGACTGGAAGTGTCACTGAGTCACAGTGACAACTGTGACTCAGACATTTGAGAAGTTGGCACCCCATTGTTCTACATCTTCAAAGTAAGTCACTATGGCTAGTACAGAAAGAAATTTAAACAATTGTTTTTGAATTTAAAATTTATTTGAACCTAAATATTTAATAAATGAAAAATTTAGGTATTTCTTTTTACTCCTCTGGACAAATTATAGACTGAAATAAGTTAAAAACTTTGGGAATCTTTTTCTTCTCATGTTCAACAATATTTATAATACTGCCACACTGAACCATAATTATTTATTATTTATTTATTTATTTATTTATTTATTTATTTATTTATTTATTTGTCTTTTTGAGACAGGGTCTCACTATGCAGTTCAGGCTGGCCTTAAGCTCACTTTGTAGCTCAGGCTGGTCTCGAACTCACAACAATCCTCCTGTCTCAGCCTCCCAAGTGCTGGGATTACAGGCCTGTGCCACCACGCCTGGCTTCCATAATTATTTTTAAAACAAATCACTTCCTTTCATGAATCCATGTCCTTGCATATATGCCTTGTTGAGAATTCTCTTCTTCTCTGGAATACTCAAGTGTGCTCCTTTCCAGGAAGCTTTCCTGGACCTTTCTAGTTGTGATTGGTTGCGGAATCTTCGGTATTATTGCAACATCTGATTTGTTCTTCCACTCTCCACTTCCTGCACTGTGCTGGGATTTGTGTAGCTTCCTCCACTTCTCCCACTAATTCTATAGCCACAGGTGCCACACCTTAGTGCTTCTGTATCCCAGGACTGGGGCTGCCCATTGTGACCAGTAGCTGAGGAATGCACGGATGACACGACAGTGCACACTGTCAGGCTCCCTACCACCACTCCTTAAGGATTTACTTTTTCTACAAGAAATAATTTACAATGGTAATATTGGAAAGCACTGAAAATATTCATGATCCCAACCCCATTAAAGTAATATAATCAATCAGAGAGGCCATCTGAATACAGATGGTGACTATTTCAAAGACAATTTCCTGACCATTTCAAAATACAGGGAACTTGTGCCAATCTAAGATCTCCATTTTAAATGATAGAGTTCACTGCAAGTTCAGCCTGAATTGGGTTTAAATGAAATGAAATTGATAGCAGATGAAAGCTCAACAGGTTCCAGAATAATTGCATGTCTGTGATGCTGTTCCTGCTAATTGGAGCGCCGGCTCTGTGAACCTTGGCTTCTGGAACTGCTCCTGGGGTAAGCAGCAGCCACATCTGTTTGGTACCAATCTGCATATTTGCTCGTTTGCCAAAAAATGTAAAGTGGAGCCCTGAATTAGTTTCAGTTCACTTAATCACTCCCAAGCTGAAGAGTCAGCTGAATGCATCCAAATGCTTCCCGCTCCTCACAAAAAGCCATGATTCTTCCCCAAGCGAACATTCTGCAAAGAAAACTTCGGAGCAGCATTGAGAACGATGACGATGTGCAGAGAAGGATGTAGGGTGGATGAGTGTGCTTCACTCCCACATATGTACGTATGTATGTAGGAGCCGCGGCTCACACTAAAGAGGAAACCGGTACCGAGGAGCTCTTGTGTTCAAGCTGAGTGCAAGCGTGTTTTCTCAGAGGTAGTCAGTCACCTTGACTCGAGTTTCATTTCCCCCGGCAGCGTGTGCATTAGTAGATAAGGATTTGCTGCCGGGCTTCAAAAGTTGTCCGTCTAGTGGAATTGAAGACTAATCTTCATTAATCCCAGCGATGTTCTCTCTAAAACAACCTCAGTCATAGTACTCTAGTGCCATGTTTGTCTTGTTTCATTATGGTTGTTAAATTATAGCAATCCTCTCATCCTTTAGGCTTAGTATAAAATAATTACTTATTTATGTTGTATTTGGAGGATTCAGGTTATTTTCAAATGTTCCTCAGAAATAAAATAATCAGTCCCTGCTGCTGAGATTGAATTCTGTCCTGAAGGAAAGCTCCGCTTCCCATTTGAAACAATGGCTCCTTGGTCCTCTTGGTTAGTCTTTGTGTCATCTTTGGAGCATAAGGCATACTGAGTGATTGAGCTGTCTTTTCAGGTAGAATTTGTTTATGGGAAATGTCATTCACCCTGCTACCTTGGCTCTGCTAATCTTGGCAGGCTTAGAATCCTCACACCTGTCCTGACTGTCCCCTTGAGCTGGCATTCATTTATTGATTATTGATTGGGTCCCTGCTGTGTGCAGATATATTCTTAGGTACTGACATCTTAGCACAACATGCCTCTCTTGTCCCTGCCCTGAGTTCATAGTCTAATGTGAAATAGGAGCAACTTAACAGGTAAAAACCAGGATGCTTACATGCTCAAAATGCTCGAGAGGAAATAATTTCTAGAGACAAGGGTAGTTCCGGTATTTGGGGGAGGCTTTTCTCAGAAGGTACCGCTCCAGATGGTGTTAATGAGAAGCACCAGTCAGTCTTGATGGAGCTCAGGGAACAGCACGCCAGCAGGAGAGACCACCAAGTGCACGGATCCGGATGTGCAGTGATGTGTGCAGACCCCTCCCCCACCGCTCGCCACGGTCTTGGATCCCCCCTGTGCTACCTTGCTCTGTGTCCCTCTCTTTTTCATACATACAAGTTGGTTAAAGATTCCATTTGGTGAGTCCCTGTGTGCATCCAAGGAGCCAGCCTTACTCTATACCTGGATGGGAGAGGTCTTAAACTTGACCTCTGGATTAGAGTCATGTTAATGAAATCCTTGGTGCTTTTCTAACTGTCTGTTACAGGAAGGGCTGTGTTTATTCAGTGAGTTCTGCGAAACAGAGAGACCTGGAAGGTACCTCTTGGTTTGCCATCCTCTTGGAAGCCATCAAGCTTTATGCCAGTGAGAGTAGCTGTTATGCTGTCTGGTTTGTTCCCATGTGTGCTGCTAGTTTCTTGAATTCTTTTTAGGAATGGGAGATCTAAGTGCAGGCAGGCTCACTGTACTCTGTTCTCAGCATGTGACCTGCAGGGCATCCTCAAAGCCTTGGGGACCTCTTTGGTCCTGAGTTATTCTACTCAAAAAGGCTACGGGCACTTAAAGGGGGCAGAATGAGCACCAATGGTGATAATGCCCGTGGACAACTTGTTGCTGTCCTCCTGGGGCAAGAAGTGGTGAACACACACAGGGTGACTTGGCCTGCTGGAAGTAGGACTGGTGATACGTTCTTTATAAGCCTGGAGGAAAACATTGCTACATGCCCTAGCACCTCAGAAAAAGCAGGGGCAGCAGTTCTGTTCACTGACAGTCTCAACTTCAAGCAAGAATGATGAAACAATACTATACTACATGCCTAAGCCTGGAAGATTGCCACTGTTGTTCAAGACTCAGCCCAAATGACTGTCTAGGAAATGTTGTGTAATCATACATAATTATGAGCCCCAAGGGTTCCATGGGATTCAACAAGCTCTGTGAAGCTACAATAGCTCCTCCCTGAACCCCAGTAAACTAGACTGTATCTGCCCATAAACCCATGTTCTTGTTTGGATTGTGAACTTGTCTGAGTTTTGATCATTTAGGCATCCCTATAATACCAGCTCAAAAAGCTCCAGGAAAAGGATGAATGAATAGATGAGTGGATGAAGAGATGGATAAATAAGTGACCTATAATAAGTATGGCCCTACCCAATTCATATGAAAGTGTTGAATGCAAACTAGTAGTGACAGTAGACTTCTGACACATTGTGAGAATTGGAGGGGGAGATGAAGGAGAAGGGAAAGGAAGCTTTCACAGCAGAAGCCCTGGCAATAAAGAAATAAGAGCTATCACCCATGTAGGATTGCTAATCTTCCATCCAGAGAAATATTTTACGTTCCCCTCCTTTGGGAAATCAGAGGCAGAAGGTGGAGTGACTAAGATGTTTTAATGACATAATCTCATTACTTAATGGGTTAGCCTGTGTATTTTTTTGATGCTGTAATATCTGTCCAAAATATATGTTTCAGCCTCTGTGAGTGTGTGACTTGGTAAGTACGATACTCTGAACAAAATCTCTTTTTAAGGTTGAAGCTATTGTACTTTCCTGAGGCCACAATAGCATCTGTACTTGTGCTCTGATTTCTTTTGGAAAATGCATATAAAATACAGCCACATCTATACTGACCCCAGGCCATGACCAGAACCATCATTCTTTGAATAAATCTTAAAATAATTTGGTTTCCTTATGACCCATGCTTTCACCCCCAAAGTCATAAGCCATAAAGAATTCTGATAGGTTTATGGGTCTGGTTAATCAAGGCTTACTGCCTGCTTTAAACTTAGTGCCAAGTGACACCCCGTGATCACTCTTAGGAGCATCGCAGGCAGCAGAGAAATCAAATTCATCACCTCTAGACAGCTGTGCTCACGTCCCAGCAGAGTCAATTCATACTGCTCTCATTTTTATTTATTCTGTTGCCCCAATCAGGGAACCTTCCAGGCTGGTGCCATTAGCAGGCAGGGTCTGACCTTCCACACAACTCTAATATGTTCTCCATTGGTGTGCTTAATAGGAGTTTCAGGAAAATGCATCTAGAGGGACCAGATATATGTTCCTGCTTTTCTAGGATGCTTGTCAGTGACAACTGGACGATGAATGCTGATGGGTGCTGACTCTTCTTTAATCAAGCTTCATGCTGGGGGGCTGCAGCTGCTGTCTAGACTACTCTTCCTGTCACAGACACCGTAAGATGCTCACTAGTAATCAGAGAAAATACTGAAAATGCTATCACATACATTCACTTTATCTATTTACTGTAGTATGGACAGCAGGGCTTAACAGGACCCTCCTGGGACACAGTGCACCTTAACAAAGCATCAGTGGCAATGTGGCAAAAGTTTCTGGACTGTCACTCAAGCCAGATGTGGATGTGTTCTTATGAACTGAAGGATGGCTCATTTAATGCTCATTTTTTATTTTAGGGAAAAATGTTTAAAATTTTCATAACAAAACAGTAGAATAACAACCATTGAGCATTGTTATTTTTAAAGTAGTTAATCAGTGGGCCAGCCAGATATCTCAGTGGACTAATGCTCCTGCTTAGGCAGGTGCAGGGACTGGGGTTCAATCCTTGGCACCACATGCCAGGCCGGCCCTGGCCCCGAGGTGCTCTGAGAGGACAACTGAGACTGGGCATGGTGGTGGACAACTATGATCCCAGTGCTTGGGCGGCTGAAAACAGGAGGGTCACTATGAGTCTGATTTATGCAGTGAGGCCCTGTAGACCTTGTACTAAAAAAGAAGTATTTCATCAGTGCGTGATGGCTTATGCACTTCTCCAAATGATATTAGCACAAATACTTCTTTCCAATGAACTTAGAACAACCACTAGTATAAGTACCTTGTGTCTTTTCCTTCTCACTTCCTTCCTTTCCCCTTTCTCCCATTCTAGTTCCTTTCAAACAATTTCTTCCCACTTCACAATACTTACTGTACCTTTCAGATCTTATTTACTCTTTCAGTTTCTTACATCAGGGAGACAATTGATGTTTACACATGTGAGTCTGATTTATTTCACTTATGAGTAAGGTATCTAGTTGCATCTACTTACCTATAAAAGTCTCAAGTATAACCTTTGTGGTTGAATACTCATTCTTTTGATGCCATCCTTATCTGAAGACAAAGGGACCTACGTCAAGTGTTCAATGGATGGGGATTTTGGCAAGGCTGTTGGCCACCCTGCACTTTAGAACCTGCCTCCCATTGTTATTGTTGAGGTGACACAGCTGGAGAGGTTTGTCACAGGCTACAAGCTAGGCTCCATGCCTCATGGGCTGGCACTAGATAAACTGCCTAAATTTTGGAGTTCAATTTTCCTTATTTATTAAGTATGAAGACCAGTGTAGTCCTCATAGGACTGTTGTGAAGAATGATGCAAGTCAAATTCTTTAACTTGATCAGAGAATATTGGATAATGAGAAAGATTTCAAAGTACTCTGTCACTATTAGTTATTATTAATGACAAAATTTAGCAATTGAAGGACTTGTCTTCCCAATGTGAACCACTATAAAATTAGACAGAAAATATCAGGCAAGTCTTTTCAGGCATGGACAATTGCCAGCACTCCCTGGTGTCCAATATCTAAAAACTGTGGTTTAACATGTTTCGTTCAATTTCTAGTTCCAGGCAGGAGGGCTAATCCAGTCCATGTTATTCTATGCGGCTCTAAAGGGTTTCTGCTTGTGGTGTGCAGTGGATTAAGAAGGGTCAACTAAATGGTAATAATAGTAGGCATAGCTTAAAAGTTAGTACAGGAATTGAAGTGGAATACTAAACCATGATTGACTTAACCAGGTGAAAATAGGAGAAGATAAACTGTAAAAAACATGAAACAATAGAAAATAAGTAAAAAGATGATGAATTAAAACTCAGCCATTTCAACAATTGTATTAAATGTAAATGGCCAGTGTTCCACCTCAAGACACAGTGGATGAAAGCCAAGAGCGGAGCGGCCGTGATGATGCTCTCCCAGCCCCACTTCAAGCCAGGGCTTTGCCTGGCCCACAGAGCTGGCCACACTTGGGCTTCAGAGGATCACCTCAGCTACGCCTTTGGGACCTGGCCGTGTCAGCGCAATGCGGGAGGACTGACAGCCCACGCTTGCCCCTCAGTCCCCCTGGGGGGGGATAAGGTTCATCGAGAACCTAACCGATGACAAATATTTAATTTTATAGTGTCCGTGGAGAGGGCCTTAAATGTAAAGATGCAGATTAGAAGTAAGAGAATAATAAGAATAAACCATGCAAAGAATAAATGGAAGAAAATGGATGTGACCATAGTCGTATCAGACAAGATGGAAAGCAAGACAAAATGTTTCCTACTTTACTATCTTAAATGACAAAAGGTGACTTAAATAGGAAATCACAAACATTCTAACCATGTATGCACTGGATAATACTGTTTCAACATGCCTGGAGAAAACTGACGTAAAGGAAGCAGTGGGTAGCTCCTCAACCATACAGTTGTTGGAGGGTCAAATGATGCTCTCTGGAAGAACTAGGAAAAATATCTGCAAGAATTTAAAGGATCTGAAAGCAACATTAATCAACTTGCCCAAGTTTTTATTTATAGAACACTTTAACAACAGCAAAGGACTGGGGCTGTATATTTCAGTGGCACAGAACTTTCTTGGTAGGGCCAGCCAAATAGCTCAGAGGATTAAAGTGCCTGCAAGCAGGCACAGGGGTCAGGGGTTCGATTCCTGGGCCTACCATGCCGGCCTCACCCCAGTATGCACTGAGACAGCAATTGAGACTAGGTGAGGTGTGTGCCTGTAATCCCAGCTCTTAGGAGGCTGTAAATAGGTCAGTATGAGTCCAATCTAGTGAGACCCTGAACACCCTGTAAACCCTTCCCTGAAATACAAACAACAACAATAACAACAACAAAACAAGAACAAAACAACCTTCCTGGCAAGTGCAAAGTCCTGAGTTGAATTTTCAGCACCAAGAAAGTGAACAAATAAAACCATTAAACAAAAATCCCCCGAACAACAGCAAAATACGATTTTTTTTCAAGTGTCTATGGAATGTTTACTCATACATATGCTATCTTAGAATTTAACTGAAAGTCAATAGCAATGCATTATCTTTAAATTTCTAAATATTTGGAAATTTCTTTCTTCTTTCTTCCTTTCTTCCTTTGATATAGGGTCTCACTACTCTGTTCAGACATGTAGTCATCCTCCTGTCTCAGCCTCTCCAGAGTTAGGATTACAAGTGTGCACCAGCAGGCCCAGTGTTAGTGGCCAGCATAGTGCACCTGGGGTTCTTGGGCTAGCATAGCATGTGGTACCAGGGACTCAACCTGTGTCCTTGTGCTTGCCAGACAGGTACTTAGACTGCGAAGATATTTTCCCAGCCCTAATAGCACATTTCTGAATAACTCATCAGTAAAGAGGAGATTTCCTCAAGAGATATAAAAGCATATTTTCAGATAAATGGTAAAGCACACACTGAAAAACTTATTTGATGTTACTAAAGCAGTGGTTACTGGGAAACTGAGAAAGAGTAAATAAAAGCCCAAAATGTACAATAGATATGGAATAGGAAGAATTGATCCAAAAGAAGGGAAACTAGGGTGGGAGAAAGGGAAAGAGAAAGAAGGGCAAAGAAAAAAGGGATAAAATGGAAACAAAGCTTTATAAATAGGGAAGAAAAGATGGGTCAGAGGGAGGTGTGGGGGCTGGACAAGAAGAGGAATCAAAGTGTACCATGTACAGATAAAAATTCCCTGTGATGAATATGATCCCTATGTATAACTACAAATGTACCAATAAGCTTAATTAGAAAAAGAACAAAGATCTAAAACCAGTCACTAAATTCCAGAAAACAAAACACACAAAATTGACAAATTGGTAAATTTTGTGAAAAGACTAAAGAAAAGAGAAGAAGCACTGATCAACCGTAAATAGGAATTGAAGAGAAGATATTATTGGGGGGTATACAGAAATTAATTGGATGCCATGTTTATATTCCCTCCAAGTTCATATTGAAATTTAATGCCTAATTAAACTATATCAAGAGATGAGGCTTTTAGATGACTCAGCCACCAGGGGGCTCTGCCATTGTGAACAGATTAGTGTGTAATAAAATAGCTCAAATTGGCAAATTTGTCACTTCTGTCCCTTCTACCAAGCAAAGAGATAGTGTTCTTCCCTTTTGGAGGGTGCAACAATAAGGTGACGTACTAGTAGATCTCACCAGACACTGAATCTGCTGGACTTTTGAATTTGTTAGTCTCTAGAACTGTGAGAAGTAAATTTCTACTTATAAATTATTCACTCTCAGATACTCTCTCTTTTATGTAGTGAGCAGCTGCATTTATTGAAGTTAACAGGATGAGAGCAGAACAGGAAGAAGGTAAAGTGAAAGAGTGGCTGAAAGGAAGAAGGGACTCAAGGAAAGTTCCCAATTTGAGATGCTTTCTAGCTTTAAAAGCATTTTAGCTTACATGAAATAGACTGAAAACCACAAAATATCAAAGCTTATTAAGAAGGAATAGAATATTTAATGAGTAACTTTGTAGATACTAAATACACTGAGTCATAATCACAATCCTTTTTCAAAGAAAATTTCAGGCCCTGTGTCTAGAGTGGTGAAATCTATCAATTGATACAGGTGAAACAAAATTACCAAAATTGCATGAGTTCTTAAAAAGCAAGCACACCTAAACTCATTTTATGGGCCAGCACAAACTTGATGCTGACCCAGAGCTGTGGCAATTGGTGGCAGAGGGTCCAGCATGGGCTTCTACTCCTGTCACTGACAGAACTCAGTGACCAGAGGCCAGCAGGAATGCCCCAAACACAGCTGGAGCCCAGCTAGAGTGCACACAATGCACAGGTGGGACCAGTAGTGTAGAAAAGTCTGAAGCAGCAAGCCAGAAGCAGTGCAAGCTGGTAGGTGAACCAGCTTTGTGCTTGAAGACAAAGACATGTGAAATAGAAGAGGGTAGGTAGGACTGGCCCCTTTTCTTACCTTATATATATTTTTTCTTTTAAATGTCTGGAGAGAACTCCAGCCATAGAAAACTAATCATATACCCAAAGTCCAGAAACAAAGACCCAAACCCTGTCCCAATCCACTCGCAATCTTGGCTAGAGCACATATTCTGGGTTCAGATTTGGACCTATCACATAATGTAAACACTAGAGGAATCCCACAGCTTTTTCTGTCTGATGGGTTTTCCTCTTAGTAATCAGCTAACTTAGTGCATTTTGATTTGTTGTTGGTTTTCTTTTCTTTTTTTCTCTGTTATGTGTTGCCTTGTTTTGTTTTTCTTTCTGTATGCTTTTGATTTTTTTTTCATGTGTATGGTTATTTTTATTTTCTGTTTTTTCTCTTTTCTTTTTTTCTACCTTCTTTTTTTTCCTTTTTTTCTACCTTCTTTTCTCTCTTGTTCATGATTTTCATTTCTAATCTTTCTTTTTGTATTATTTTATTCATCCTCTTTTTCTCTTTAATCAATTATCTAACTTCATTTTATGAGATTTTCATGTGAGTAAACATTGTTTCTTTTTCTGGTTCACATCAATAGTTTTAGGCTTTCTCTTTCCATCCTTCCCTCTTATATCTACAATTACCCAAAGTTCGGATGATTATCACAAAACTTTCTCCTGCTATATTTAACTTCATCCATCTTTTCATCCTACCCCTAACCCTCTTAAATACCCCATAACAAGGGAAAATTAGTCTACTAAATGTAAAAATGTCGCATTCAAATTCCCAGTATAAGTATGATTATATTACACAAGTACAAAACTTTCTTCTGTTGTTAAAGATATTAGGTTAATAGTTTCCACAGTTTGTCAGTAACCAGGCTGTGCTCCACTCTATTGCTATTGCTAGCTATACTACTTTAACCAGGATGCTGTGCCTGTTACAATCAGTCTTTCAAACCTAGATGACAACACTGATTACAAGAGGTTATAACCATCACTGTAGTCCAGTACCAAAGGAATGGGCCTTCAGTAAAATAGGTAGCAACTCCATATTCTTAAATATTGGGAAGGCAAGTTCTTGGAATAGATATAAAGAAAGACTAAGAAATACCTATATGTAAAAGACATCCCTGAGGAACAGGCATCTCCTAGGAAAGCCTCAACACCAGGGAGAAAGCCATCTAAAACAAGAAATCTATGATCATCAACACAGAAAACAAAATAAAATAGAAAATAACACTAAAAATCAAAGTGCAATTCCAAATGCTTAGCCCACGCAGGACAAGTGCAGAGCACAAAGTGAAGAGGAGATCAGAAGCGAACTCTCTGAAAAGATAGCAGCAGAAGTGAAAAAAAATAAATGAAAGAGGCCATAGAAAAAATAATATCTAAGGTACAAAAGGAAATGACAGTCAAAATGAAAGACATTAAAACAGACATAGATAAACACATGGAGGAGCTTAGGAAAATTAAGGGAATCATGAATACAAAACATGGACAAGAAATGCCATCAATGAAACAGGTCCAAACAGAGATCCAAATCTCCACTGAAAGCGTACAATACAGAAGATTGAGGGAAGGTAAGGATAAAATCAGAACTAGAAGGCAGGAACATGACTCACAACAAGGAAAAGAAAGATAATCTTAAAAATAGCAAGAGAACATAACCAAATCAATCCAACAGCTAGAAGATGAAGCAACAAAGAACACTACAAGATTGATTGGAGTGAGTAAGAAAACTGAAGACAATGTAAAAGACATTAAAAAATCTCTTCACAGAAATAATGGTGGAAAACTTCTCAAAAAATGAATAAAGAATTTGACATATAATTACATGAAGCACATAGAACTACAAATAGCCATGACCAAAATAAGTCTACACAGAGACATATAATAACCAAGATTCCATAAATTCAACATGATAACAAAATATTAAAAGCAGCTAGAGAAAAGAAGCAAATCATGTATAAAGGAAAGGCCGTCAGAACCACAGGAAGCTTCTCAACACAAATCTTAAAATCAGGTGAGATATTTCAAACCCTAAAAGCAAATAACTTCAACCTAGATGTGCCTGCAAAACTATCTTCCAAAATTAATGGAGGAATAAGGCACTTCCATGACAAACAACAACTAAAGAAACTCATGCTCACCAAGAGAGCTCTACTGAATGCTCAAAAGAATGTATTAGAAAGAGACATCAAGATCACAGATACACAAATGCCAATAAAAAGAAGCCACCAAGCATGGCAAGTAATGAAACAGGAGAAATACAGGAAACAAGGAAATCATATGAAAAAGATAAGGCAATACATATCAGTTGTAGCCATCAGTGTAAATAGTTCAGAAGCAAGAGCCGACAATATGCTGCATTCAGGAAACACAAGTAAGGCCAGGGATACAGACAGCAGCACAGCATTGGCCTGGCAAGCATGAAGTCCTAAGTTTGATTACTGGTACATTCCTCTGCCCTAGGGGGGAAAAAGAAAAGAAAAGAAAAACAGTAGTAACTACTCTTCTTGCAGACAGTATAAACTTTAATCCAAACTGATCAAAAGAGGCAATGAAGGTCACTGCATATTTGTTAAGGGAAAAGTTCCAAGGAAAGATAACAACCACAAATACATATATACATAAAGCACCAGGGCATCGAACTGTAGAACATAAATATTATCAGACATGAAAAACCAGGGATGGAGAGATAGCTTGGCAGTCTAAGTGCTTGCTTGGGTAGTACAAGGACCCACGTTCAATCCCTGGTACCACATGTCACACCAGCCCTGGAACCCCAGGTATGCCATGCCAACCACCAAAACTGGGCATAGTGACATCCACTTGCAATCACAGCACTGGGGAGGCTGACACAGGTGAATCACTATGAGTCTGAGCTGTATAGTGGGACCCTATACCAAATAAATAAATAAATAAATACTTTCAAAAAGAAAAATCAAACAAACACTAACAAAATTATAGTGAGGAACCTTAGCACTCATCTCTCACAAATAGAACTCCTAGACAAAATACTGATAAAAATAATCAGAATTAAACCAAGCCTGTGAATAAATGGACTTGGTAGATGTCTACAGAATGTGCCACCCCAAAATATCAGAATGAATGCTCTTCTCAACTGCACATGGGTCATTCACCAGAATAAACCACTTATTAGCCACAAAACATGACTAAGTAAATGTAGAGGAAAACATGAGCAAGTAAATTTAGAGGACCTGAAATCCTTCCATGCATACTATCTGACTATAGTGCAATGAAACTGGAAATGAATGAGAGAAGAAATTCTGAAAACTGCATAAACACATATAAATTAAACAACACACTTCTGAACAATGAATGAGTCACTAAGGAAGCTAAAGATGACATTAAATAGTATGTACAATTAAATGATAATGCTGATACAACATATCAAAACTTATGGGATGCAGTAAAAGCAGTCCTAAGAGGAAAATTTATACCAATAAACTCTCTCATCAAGAAAACAGAATAAAGGGTCAGCCAGATGGCTCAGCAGATTAAAGCACCTGCTTAGACAGGCAAGAGACTGGGCCTTGATTCCCAAGGTGTGGGCCTGCCTCTGTGGCACACTGAGACAGTGATTGAGACTGGGCCTGGTGGGGCCTGTAATCCCAGTACTTGGAGGGCTAATAACAGGAGGTTCACTGTGAGTCCGATCTGTGCAGTGAGACCCTATAGACCCTGTGCTAAATACATTAAAAAAAAAAAAAAGAAAACAATGTGGTCAAATAAACAACTTAATCTTGAACCTCATGGTCCTAGAAAAAGAAGAACAAATCAAATCCAAAGCTCATATGAGGGAGGGAATTATAAAGGTAAAAGCAGAAATTAAGGAATGGAGACTAAGAAAACAATACAAAGAATCAATTAATCAGAACATTTCTTTCAAAGAACAGATAAAATGGATAATTTATGAGCCAACTTCACCAAAAAGAGGAAAGAAAAAAAAAGTCAAGGAATTAGGAATGGAAAAGGGGAATCACAGCACAATGAAGTTGCCAAAACCAAATTAAGAAGATAGAAAAATTCTAAATTACACATTGGCAGCCAATACAATTGAAAATGTAGTTAAAAATTTACCAAAAAGGAAAGTCCTAGCCCTGATGGATTTACTGTTCAATTCTACAAGAAATTTAGAGAAAAACTAAAGTCACCAATGCTGAAAATCTTTAAGAAAATTAAAAAGGAAGCAATGCCTCCAAAAATCATTTCTGCAGGCTAGCATTACCCTGATCCCCAAACCAGCAAAGAACCCCACCAAAACAAGAAAACTATATCACTAATGAAATAGATAACCCTCATGAAAATAGATACAAAATTCCTCAATAAGATACAGGCAAATAGAATGTGACAACTCATCAAAACATTATACACTATGCTCATTCAAGTAGGGTAACAGGGATGCAGAGATGGTTCAACGTATGCATATCAATAAATGTAATACACCATATTAACAGAACCAAGACAAAAAAAATCACAGGATCATCTTAATAGATACAGAAAAAGCATTTGACAAAGTCCAACATTCATTCATGATAAAAACTATGGAAAATTGAAATAGAGGGTATTTATCATAATATGACAAAAGCCGTAAACAGAAAATGAATGTCTAACCCATGCTAAATCTCAAAAAGTGAATGCTTTCATTCTAAAATCAGAAAGAAGAGAAGGATATCCACTATCACAGATGAAATTAAAGAAGAAATTAAAAATATTTATAATCAAACAAAATGCAGATACAACTTACTGGAACCCATGGGATTCAATGAAAGCTGTCTTAAGAGGGAAATTTATAGTGGTAAATTTGCACATTAGGAAACAGAAAAAACCCAAATAAACAATCTTATGCTGCATCTTACACTCCTAGAAAAAGAAGGACAACTCAAGTCCAAAGTCCAAAGAAGGTAAGAAATTATATAAAGATTAGAGCAGAAATCAATGCAATAGAGATGAAGAAAACAACACAAAGAATAAATGAATTAAAGAATTGGTTCTTTGGAAGAATAAATAAAATTGATAAACCCATAGTCAACCTTATGAAAAAAGGAAAGAAAAACTAAAATTTATGCATTAAGAAATAAAAAGGGTAAAATCGCTACAGACCTAGAGATATTCAGAAGATCACCAAACCTACTTCCAAAACCTTTATTCTCTCAGGATGGAAAAAAGAAGAAATGGACAGTTTCCCAGATAAATATGAAATGCCAAAGCTGATTCAGGAAGATATATAAACTCTGAATAACCCAATAGTGAGAAATGAAATTGAAAATGTAATTTAAAAAAATACCAACAAAAAAATCCCAGGTTCCATTGGAGTCACAGCTGAATTCTACAGGAAATTTAGAGATTTAATGCCAAATGTTCTCAAACTCTTCGATAAAATTGAAAAGGAAGTAATTCTCTCAAACTCATTCCTAGAGGCAAGTATTACTTTGCTACCAAAACCAGAGAAAGTTCCATCTACAAAAGAGAATGATAGGCCAATCTCTCTAACTAATATAGATGCAAAAATCCTTACTAAAATCCTAGCAAACAGAATTCAGCAAATCATCAAGAAGATTACACATCATCACCAAGTATGATTCATTCCAAGAATTCAGGGATGGTTCAACAAAAGGCAAATCCATAAATTGAATGCACCACATCCATAGGACCAAGAACAAAACCCACATGATCATGAATAGATGAAAAGAAAGCATTTGACAAAGCCCAATTTTTTTCATGAAAAAACCCTACAACTGGAATAGATTGTCTATATCTCAACAGGTTAAAAGTCATCTGTGACAAACCAACAACCAACATCATGAACAAAAACTGAAAGACTTCGATTCAAAATCAGAAAAAAGAATGTCCATTATCTCCATTCCTATTCAATATAGTTCTTGAAACATTAGCCAGAGCAATTAGATGAAAAAGAAATAAAATGAATAAGGATTGGATAAATTATAAAGATTAGAGCAGAAAATTATAAAGATTACAAAAATCTACCATGTTTGTGCACAATGAATACACTGAGAGAGAAACTAGGGAAATCATGCCTTTCACAATAATATAAAAAGAAGAAATACTTAGGAATAAATCTCACAAAGGATGTAAAAGATTTATACAGTGAAAATTATGGTACTCTGAGAAAAGAGACTGAAGAAGATTTGAGAAAATGGAAAGATATTCCTTGCTCCTAGATAGAAAAAAACCAACATTATGTGATCAACATAATCAGATTCAATGTAGTCCTATTTAAAATATCATCAATATACCTCACTGACTTAGAAAAAAATGTTCCTGAAATTCATACAGAACCAGAAGAGACCTTGAATATCAAAAGCAATCCTGGGCAATAAAAAGAGAGGCAGGAATATCACAATTCCTGACCTGAAATTATACTATAAAGGTACTGTGATAAAATCAGCATGGTACTGGCATAAAGACAGACTTAAGAATGAATTGAACAGATTAAAAGATATAGACACAACTACAAGCATACTCAGACACCATATATATATGTATGTATTTGGCATTTGGTTCAGGGTCTCATTATGCAGCTCAGACTTGTATTATGCTTCTTATTTTTCAGCCTCCCCAGCCCTGGGATTACAGGCATGTACCACCACACCAAGTCTCAAGTGACTGGCTCAGTGTGTCCGGGGCCAGGGCTGGTGTGTTATGTGATGCCATTGGTCAAACCCCAGTCCCTGTGCTTGCCTAAGCAGGCACTTAGTCGTTGAGCTATCTCACTAGCCCTTCCCACTTTATCTTTGACAAAGGGAACAAACATGTTCCCCAGAGGAAAGAGCCTCTTTAATAAATGGAGCTGGGAAAACTGGCTTTCTACATGCTGAAAGCTAAAATTAGACTCATGGCTATCACCATGCACCAAACTACTATAAAAATGGGTCAAAGATTTAAACATTGAAACAGAAATACTAAACATTCTGGAGGAAAATTTAGGTAGAAATCTTAAAGACATAGGGGTATGTAGAGAGTTCATGAACAGAAACCAAACATTATGAGAGATACTTCAAAGAATCAACAACTAGGATCTCATCTTTTTGAAAAGTTTCTGCACTTCTAATGAAATCTCTAACAAAATAAAAAGAAAACTGGAAAAATATTATAGCTGACTGTCCCTCCAACAAAGCCTCCTCTCTAGAACATTTAAAGAATTAAAAAAAATTCAGGGCCCCACATTCAAAGACCTAACCCAAAAATGGGCATGAGAGATGGATACACTTTTCAGATGAAGAAATACAAATGGCAAGTAAACCTCTGAAAAAGAGTTCAAAATCATTGGTTGTTAGAGAAATTTAAATTAAAACAATGCTAAGATTCCATCTCACCCTAGAAAGAATGTCTAATGTCAAGAAGTTAGCCAATAACTAATGCAGGAGAAGCTGTGGGGTAAAAGGAACCCTCCTCCATTTTTGGTGGGAATGCAGACTGCTAAACCACTATGAAAATTAGTGTTTGATTCCTTAAAAAGCTAGGATTGGCAGTTCCTTTCAACCCAACTAGTCTCCTGGGTATTTTTTCCAGAAGAAATGAAAATGTCATACCATGGCTATATATATACACCTATATTTATAGCAGCGCAATTGTCATAGCTAAATTCTGGAAACAACTCAAATGCTCAAGTACTGAGGAATAGATAGACTATGTGGTATTTTTATATATTATAGTATTATTTAGCTATAAATAGGGTAAATTTGAGGCTTTTATCAGTAAATGGATGCAACTAGAGATCATATTTTTGAGTGAAATAAATCAGACCCACATGTGCAAACACCATATTGTGTCCTTGCAAGGAAGCGCTTATTCTACTGAACCATCTCTCCAGCCCTTATATTGTGTCCTTAATGTGAGAACCTGAAAGAGAAAATAAAATTTGAAGGATACAATAGATTCTAGGGAAATGGAATGAACATATTCAAAAGGAAGGAATTAATGAGTTGAAGAAACGGACAGGAGAGGGAGTGGGAAAGAGATACATCTATGTATACAAGCAGGGTGGTTTGGACAACTGTACTGTGGATTTCTGCTGGTCAATAGAAAGGAGCAGTCAGTGCTTAATTGATTTTGCTTTCTTTTTTCAATTGTTTGTCCTTTTTCTCTTCTTTTTTATGTTTCTTTTTTTTGTTGTTCTTCCAATTTGACATGCATATATCGGGTAGTATGAACAACTAGTTGGAAGACAACATCATGTATTACAAAAATACCATGAAATTCATATGATGTTAATAAGTGAAATTCTGTATCACTTGTACTTTTTCTGTTTTAATACTTTTTGTATTCTCTTTAAAAACTAAATTAAAAAATAAAATAAAACAAAATGGCTAATCCCACCATTTACAGGTAGAAAGGAATTTCCCCAGGTTATTACAGTATGACAAAAGAGAGAAAAATTTAAACTGGGTTTGAATAAGTTTTGTATCCTGAAGGTGCATTGTTTCATTAAAGTACAATTTTAAAATCCTGAAAAGAAAAAATAAGCAATTCTAAGGGGAGAGAGAGAGGGACAGGAAGAGAGATTTCAGAGTTAGTACGTGAACTTAACAAGGTTATAGGACTCAGTTGCATTCTTTCTATGTACTGACACTGGTTGGAAAACTAATAAGATGCACCTACCATAAAACAAACCCTCCAAAAATATTTAAGGATAAACTAATATAAGATGTAAATGTGGAAAGTTATCTTGATACTTTGTTGTATGCCTTGAAACAACAAGATTCATTGGGTCAAGTTAAGACATTAAGTTAGAGGCCTAGCCATGAAGTTTACTTAACTAATCAACAACACAAAGGAGAAAGAGTAAGGAGAAAGATGCTCAAATAAAAATTATATATATATATATATATATATATATATATATATATATATATATATATATATTTGTGAAGAGGCTGCAAGCAGTTGGAAGGGCTGCTCTCACCTGAGCTCTGAGATGCACTGCATTCCCCTGTTCAGCCCCTGGCTTTGCAACATCAGCCTTCCGAATAATGATGTGGGGGCAATGACAATGACAAGGTCTGAGCACTGTAGTTGAAGACATTGTGGGGACAATGACAATTACAATAACAAGGTTTAAGCACTGTAAATGAAGACAATTACATGTCATGTAACCCTCCTGGGTGTTTTGGAGAGTTGCAGGCACAGGAAACCTGGTCACAGGTGTAGCCACAGGTTTTGTGTTTCTTGAGGCCATTATGGATGTCAACAATGAGTAACAAATTAAGGCATCATGAATACTGTATTTAATATTGGATATATATATATATATATATAATATATGAATGCTTAGCAAATCCTGAATATTTTGTGCTGCTCATATTTTTAGTACCATATACATCTCATATATATTTAATACATTCTGACTATGAATTACCTCTAGTGTATCATGAATATTTAGTATTCAGGTGCCTTATGAATATTGCTACATTTTACTATTTCCATTTCTTACACTTAGAGTTAGCACACAAATGCTCTACTTTGCAGCTATTTCTCTTTACCTCACATATTTTATACACTTTATTCAAAAGCTTTCTCATTCAATTCCTTGTACTTAAAATAGTTTTTTCCAACGTGTGACAAAGTACAGACGTTTTCATGTTTTGTGATTGAATTAAATATTCTCAGCATTTAATGGATATCACATACGCAAGAAGGAGGTACTGAAAATTATAATGCTTTGTTGGAAGAAATTAAAGCAGACCTATATAACTGTTCCTATTTTGAAAATCATAATGCAGATTATATGTAAAATCTATACACTATGAGTATAAATTAATAGATTCAACATTGATATGGCTCACAAATCCAACATAATATAATTTTAAAATACACATGTGAGTGCAAAATAGTCTGAGGACAAAATTGATTTTAGGATTCATGTAGAGTGACATCCAGAAAGCGCCTTGTATGTGGTCAATGGTTTTCAGCAGTGGAATCAAGCTAACCGGATGGGAAAAAGTCTGTGTTCATAGTAGTTAGCCCTGGGCTACTGGAATGGAGTGTGCACTCCAACGTACACTCCATAGATGCTGCCGCACACAACCTAACCTGACATGCTCTGGGAGTTCTACATGGAGAAATTAAAAAAGAGAAAAAATGGGAAAATCTTTGTAAGTTTGAGGCAACAAATTTTCTTTTTTTTTATTTGTGGAACTGGGGATTAAACTCAGTCCTTGTGCTTGCCAGGGAAGCGCTTATTCTACTGAGCCATCTCCCTGGCTCCAACAAATATTCTTAAATGTGAAATGGTATAACAATAAAAAATTACAAATTGGACTCAAAAATTAAAAAAATTGCAAATTAGATGATCAAAATTTAGAATAATTTCTCTGGAAAAGTCAACGTTAAGTTCATGAAAAGGAAAACCACAGACTAGGAGAAAATATTGTCAATGAGTATATGGCAAAGTTCTTATATTTATGACTGACTAATAGATAAGACAAACTATTCTATTAAAAAAGGATGAACAAATAAAAGTAAAGACTACGTGTTTTCAATAAACACACAAAAGGTAAGATTGCCAGACATCGGAAAATGCAAATGAAAACCACAAGACACCAGTTCTCTCAGATTTAAAAACTGAAACTATCATGTATTCACAAAGATGTGGAATAACTAGAAGTCTCACACATTGCTGTGGGGATATAATTGTCTAACTACTTTGGAAAATCAAGTGCTAGTTTTTCAAAAAATTAAAGGTACCACTGACTACAATTGAAAAATTCCGTTAGGTATTTGCTTAGAAGAATTGAAAACATATGTCTATGAAAAGACCTGAATATTAATAGCTATTTTTATTCATAATAATTTCAACCTATAAGAAACCTAAATATTAATCAAAAGGCTGGTGCTGAAATAATATGTAAAAAGCATAAACAATATAGTTGTACAAGCAAGTTTGTTATGTCTTTGGGTATCTCTGAATGATTTTTGTATCTCTGCTCCTTTCTGATGTGGATGGTGACAAATGTCCCTCCTGGCCCCAAGGCCAACAGAAGCAGCGGATGACAGAAGTTCTTCCTTGGAACAGAATCCAGGGAAGAGGAAGAAACGTCCTTGTTTCCTTTCTTTCTGTCCTATGGCAGGTTTTCATTGCTTTTAAATGTAAGGAAGCAAAAATATTGAAAACATCATCCCAAGTCCCACACAGTGAAATACTGTTCAGTTATAAAAAGAAATGAAATGTGATACTAAACATGAATGAATCTTCAACCATGCTCACTAAGTGAAGTCAGACATAAAGAGCCCCATATTGTATCATTCAGTTAACATGAAATGCTGGAAATATGCGAGGCCACAGAAACAGAATGTTAATGAGTGGCTGCCAGTAGCTTAGGGGAGGGACTGACCAGGAAGCGACTGTTACCAGATCTTGGCTTTCTAATGGGGCAAGGAAAATGTTCTGGAATTAGATCTTGGTGCCAGTTGGATGACTTTGTGGATATAGTAAAACTGGCTGAATTGTAAACTTTTCCAATGTGGATGTGAATATTGACTCAATTAAAAACCCAGTGGATATCTTTCAGTCCTTATTTCATTCTATCTTGCAATTGTATTTTTCTTTCTCGATGGTACTCCATCTTGATTCACTTTCTTCTGTTCTGTGGGCAATACCCTAACATTCTGATTTTACTGGTGTTTCTCAGATCAATCCATTTTATTTCCATTGGGTCTTTTTATTTCTTCTTTTCCTTAAGGCGACACCAGTGGTCCTTAGACAACCCTCTAGGCCCCCTCCCTCTCCACACATCCCTTCTCTATGTGCTGAGTGAGTCCCAGGCCGAAGCAGGAGTTCTGTCTGGGGAGAAGGTCCATAAGTCACATTCGTCCCTAGGTCCAACAAGGCGAGCTTTACACCTCTCCAACACAAATGCATGCTGTGCACTGCTTTGTGCACCTGGCCATCTCTTCCATGTCACCACTGCTCTCCCTCTTCCTGCCGGATATTCTGGGCTCTGATTTCTGTCCATTACTGCACTCTGTAGGAAGCATGCAGCAGCGCAACTGTGAAAATGTCTGCAGAGATAAGAGCTTCTTCTGTGATCACATGTCAGGATATTCTCCATGTGAGGTTTGCATCTGTGGAAGTTTGGAACTCAAATAATCCTGAGCCAGCGACTTGCTGTGATTGCTTGGCATGTCTCTGTGTTTTGTTCTCAGCTCTGTCCTGAGCTTGGAGCCTTTTGCCTAGTTTTTCATACTTAGCTACTCTATAGGGTCTCAAAGTCAGTGTGTTCCCAATAATCGGCCTTTGTCTCAGACCAACTTAGCTAGTCCTCTTGTTTCCCTTATCTCCAGCAGCTGGAGATCACTGTAGAGAAATCTACTTTTCTCAAACTAGTTTCCCACAGAGGCTGTTGTTCTCCAGCAGTGCTCCATAGGACTGGGTACAGCTCATCCCCTCAGCATCCAGCTCTGTAAGGGGCCCAGAGGGCAGATGGCGATTGGATATCTCTGTCTGCTCCTTCTGTGTGGAAAGTAGTTTAGGTCTCATTGCTTGCTTATTTCAACAGAGATCATAAGGATCTCAAGCAAGATTGTCAAATGAGAAAACATGGCACAGACAAGGGAAATGCATTTGTCTTAGTAACAGGCAGATATCCCATTTTTAGTTCATTGTAAAGAAGCATAATAAATATGAAGATAAAATAGGTCTTGGGTATATCTCAGAGACACATCCCCTGCTTGGCAAGCTCAAGGTCCTGAGTTTGATTTCCAGCATCAAAAAGGTGTCCAAATAGGGAACTACTTAATTTAGTTTCCATTCTGTTATTTCCTGGACACTGGAATGATAACAGAACTTCAGAAACATGCTGGGTAGGGAAGGATAGTGCAGAACAACAGCTTGGTGTACACATGATGTGGTTACAAAATACCAAAGAGTCACGAAGAAGGAGGCCTGAGACACTCGTGAGAGTGATCAGAGGTGGGGTGGGGGAAGAGTGCCAGGAATAAAGGATGAGGCTGCAAACGTGGTCTCCATAAGGAGTTTCAAATCGCTGAACACAATGTGCACAAACGATAGCGTGTCTTCTCCCAAGAGGCTTTCAAGGATTTATTTCAGATCACAAAAAAATGCTAGAGCAATGAAATGGTTACTTTGCATCTGTTTTAGAAAAGGGACAGAGAGAATTAAGATCTACTTCATATCAAAAAGTCAGTGTTCTGTAGGAGCCATGGAGACGGAACTAAATTGTGCATAGAGGTAGCAGGGCAATTGACATTGAGGGTGAGGCATTGTCCTGTTTCCAGTTTCTTCTGACTACGGGTATTAGAGCAGCAAACTGATGAGTTAAAGAGAAGGCCAGATAGGAAAGTAACACTGAATCACGAGCTTTTATTCAGTCCTTGTCAAAGAGGCCCCTAGTTTAGCTTTGTCATTTCACTTCATTGTCTTATGGTTTAAGTAAACACTGTTAGTCTTGAGCCATTTCTCAGGAAGCATTTGTGAAGCACCCACTGTGTGCCAGGGATGCACCCACTGTGTGTCTTTACCAGTGTATCTTTAGATGCAGACACTGACTGTTATGTGGAGCTGTTTGCTGTTTATCATCTTCACCCCCAAAATGGTACAAACTGAGACCCAGAAAGGCTAAACAAGTTAGCTGGGGTTTAGCAGCTAAGACTACAGCTGGCAGGAGAACTTGTCTGATTTCTCAGCGCTATAACTTTCTAGAGACTGAAGGTGGAATTCATTATGCTTAATGTGCAAAATGTGCACAAGTTCCAGTGGATGCTGAGTTATTGTGTGGTGAAAATTCCCTTATTTCATTTGGCAGAAAAATAATCTCAGCATCAAGAAATTATTTCCATTTTTAAAATGTCAAAGTGCCCTGTCCTCTCTTCCAAGATACAAACACATTAAACTTGGCGAGTAGATATCATTTAGTACGGCTAGTTAAGACTTGTGAACCTGCGTCCCCAGAGAATGGCAGTGGGAACTTCGCTTTCATCCTCTTGTGGGGTCATCGGCACCTTACAGATGAGAAGACAGAGGACTGAAGAGTGAAGACACCTGGCTATCAGTTGGCTTCGGCTCAGGTCATCAGTGGCGCTTGGCAGTCGCTGCGGTGACTGCAGAGGCTGGGAAGAGCAGAACTGTTCTCAGAAAGTGATCTGATGAGACAGAGCCAAGCAGAGTCCACCCAATAGTCGTCACTGGGGAGGAGGCTGAGAGTGAGGGCCAGGAGGCAGAGGTGGTGCTGGGGAGGCCAGGCAGGTGGAGGCGGGGTGCTTACACGCCCTCCAACAGGTCTTTTTGGTTCTCGCCGACCCCCACCATCTCCTCACAGCCCTATCCTCGTGGCCTTGCACTGCCTTTTCCGTTCAGAGCTGCCAATTTCATCTCAGTCAACATCCTCCATAACATACTAATGTATAAGCTGGTTTGAATACAAATATTATTTAGATAATTTCAGTGTACAGAATATTGATATTTAGCAGGACACCTAGAGTTTTGATACACAAATTAATAATGCCAGTCACTATGTGGCAGACACTGTACATATGAAAATTCTTGTAAAAATATGATCCCATTCTAAGAACGTCTCTGAGTTTCAGAACTAGACAGGATTTCTCGGTCAGGAGCGGGAGTGAGGATCTGACTCCCAGATACAGGCTGCTTCCAAGCTGTCCATGGCAAGGGCTGGAGAAGGACGCGGGCTCCCCACGCTTCACAAACCCCATCCAGATCCGAGCCTCATGGTTCGGCGATACCCTCTTTGCTCCAGCCCTAGGACTGCTTTTGCTCCTCCAATTCACTTTCTTCTTTGTAGCAAAGTAATCTTTCCAAAGCACAGCTTGGAGTGCTCCTCTTTCCTTGCCAGTGCTTGGGGACTCCCTATTGTCCTCCAGGACTCCCAACCTCCAGGGCGCCTTCAGCCTCCTTTCTGGCCTTTCCACCTGGAATTCAGTGCTCTGGCCAGAAGGACCGAGATTCCTCCGACCTACCGTGCTCCCTGTCGTGGTTCCTGCTGTGAGGATATATAGTTTTTCTGTGTTGATCTGGAGGCCGCTCAAAGCTGGTCGTAAGTTTTAGCCTTCCCCTGAAGAGGAGGAAAGCAAGCTCAGGTTCTGTATATCAGGCAAAACACAGTGAAAAAGTAAATCAAAACGCATGAATCAGACCAAGGGAGGCTGGTTCAGTAGATGGGACTTCAGTAGGATGCATGGGGACAGCGGGGAGCTTGACTGGCAGGAGAGGAGCCGGGGGGCCCATGCCCTTACTACAGTGTCCATGTCACTAGTCCTTAGGCTTTCCAGGGGGTGTGGATTGGCTAGTTGTTACTTGCTAATTTTAATGGATTAGGAAGTGCCCAGTAGATTGGGAAAGCACGCTCCTTAACGGACCTCAGAGTCCTGGAAGAGCGACCTGGGTGCTGAATTTCCTGGGTACTGCACTCTTCCCTTGTGTGGCTCCCTGGCCCTGCCTCCTGGCTGTCACCAACTGGGCACTCTGTCCCCCTCACACCCTTTTGCCCTGACATTTCTGCCTCAAAACCAGCTGACCTTGGACTGAATGCCCCAAGCAATGAGCTGAATTCAAACATCTCTTTCTTCCAATGTTGGGTGTTGGGTACTGAGTCCTGCCATGGGGAAATGCACTGATACATTAGTTCAAAGAAAGTATGTTTGGAGAAGGGAACTTATGCCCATAGTTCTGGAGTGAATCATCTCTAAGTGTGGTGAGCAGCCAGGCAGTGCATCGACGATGGGTCAGTGAAGTGAAGAACAAGTGGGACATGCCATAAATAACCACATGGGAGGAAACTAGTAACCAGGTCAAAGCTGACGGGGACTGAAGGGGCTTCACACAACATGAGCTTAAAATTGAGTGCTGAGACAATTCCTTGGTTACACTCATCAATGCCACCACTTTCATTAGTGGTTTTCTTCTGTTGTGGAATCTGCTAACCACAACGGCCTCTTCCTCCTTCAGCCCGCAGCCTGCAGGAGCCTTCTTTTGTTTGCTGAACCCAAGGTGTGGGGAGGTGCCTGCCTCGTGTTGCCCTGGTAATACTTCACCATCGCGGCTGGCAGCACCCATGGACCCCACTGGACACAGTGTGCTGGGACATCAGAGCAGCACTCACGACGTTTCTCCCCTGCCCCTGTGATGACAATGCACCCATGCAGTCGACTTCATGAATACTCGGTGGGCTACATTATGAATTATTCGCGCAGTGCCTGGCAAGAGCAGGGGTGCGAAAGCAGCAGTCATCATTGCTCTTTACTCTTCCTGCTCTAGTATCCTGGGATTTAACAGCTGACTGCATATCTGGCATGTGGTTGGCATAGTCTTATCGCAACAAGTGTCTTCATTTGTGCCATTCCCAAAGCGAATATAGGTCACCAGGAAAAGGGCTCCTATTCACCGATGGGGTGTGTTAATGGCATGTAGAATGGCAGATCCGGGGCTTTCTTGACAGCGACCCTGCTAAGGCTCCCCCTTGGGAAGTGTGACAAGGTCTTCACAGGGCTGGCCCCTCCTGTGCTCCATCACCCAGTTGTTAATCCCTTGTGCTTTAACGCTTCTCTCAATTTCCCTGTGTGACAGCAACTGTCCTTTTTCTCCATTCTCAGAGCACTTGTCTTTGTACAGTACTAAAGCTGAGCACCCCCTCCACCGTGGAAACCAGCCCCAGTCACGCCGATGGGTGTGACCATCCCACAGCATGCCTGCTGTTGCTGGCAACCGCACAGGCAGCCTTTGTAGAAGTCTCTGTCAGCACATGCAGGAGGCGGCTGGGAGCACGCAGCCCTCCTCCCTACACAAAGTGCTAGTTTGTATGTGGAGTTATTTCAGGCTGTCTTCTGTCCAATTTTCCTATTGATACATCAATACTGTCTGCTATAATTTTATGGTTCAGCAACATATTTAATTCCTTGAAAGGGCTGGATTGCTCTCATTGGTTAGTCTTTAGTCATATTTTGGGCATGATTTTTGTTCAGTTATTCCACATTTCTTACCTAAACCTTAGGTTCACGCAGATGCACAGATATGTACATGCTGCACATAAATGACTTCGAGTTGGGCTCCTGGACAAATGGGCTTTGAGCTGCTTCTAAACCAGAACCTGTTCATAGGTAATGTGTTTTGTTGCCTGGTGCAGAGCGCAGGCAGTTAACAAGGAAGAAGTCCCAAAGTGCGTGTGAACTCAAGGTGGGCTCCTTGAAATTCACATGTCAGGTTCCAGCTCCGAGATAGTGTGAGGAGGTGCAGTATTTGGCTTTTGGGAAGTGGTCAGATAGTGAGGATGGACATGAATGGGACAGGTTCCCTATAAGAATGGCCCCAGAGACCACTCCTGTCCTGACACACAGGTGAGAACTCAATGGAAAGGTGGGCCTCCACCCCCCGACCCCAGGAAGAAGACCTCAGCAACCAGCCAGGGGCAACATCTTCATCTTGGACTTCCCAGTATCCAGAACCATGAGAAATAAATGGTTGTTGTTTGAAACCCTCAGTGGAGGGCATTTTTGTTACAGCTATCTGATCTCACAAAGGAGGGACACACAGCTGGAGTACACGATTCAGCGGCCAGAGAATCCAGAAGATCAAAGTTGGGAGTCTGAAGATCACTCTGAGGTGGCGCAAGCCCTTAGCCTGTGAGGAGCCCTGGGCTCTGTCCGAAGCACACACACACAAAGGCAGATTAGAGTTGGAGACCATTAAAAGAATACCTTGTCACTCTGGAGACCAGAGAACTAAATTTGTTGCAATTTAAGGGTGTGGCTGAGACCCTGTGCCAGTGGCTGGGAGGCTGGGTGAAGGCCATCCCTGCTTTGGAGCTGGGTCTACTCCCACTGCACACGTACCACCCATTGTCTGTGATCCTTAGCAATGGGGTTTTGGTTTTGAATTGAGGTCCGGGGGACTCTAGTTCTTCTTAGTCCCTCTGCTGTATGGTTTCCACAGAGCTCTGTATTAAAAGAAATTGCACCACATCTGAAAATTCTGTCATCTTTGTTCTTCCATTTAAAGCCTGGGTGACAAGTTAGCAAGAATTGAAACCTAACAGTGGAACTTTAGAGTGTTTCTTTACACAAATTAGTAAGCATAACTCATATTTCATAAAAATTCTATGCATCTTTCTCTTGGCTTCTCATTTTTTCCATTGAGAAAGCATCCTGAACCATCTGGAGAGAGCTGGAGTTTGGGCTCATTTCCATGTAGCAGCAATAACAGTTAGGGCACTGAAGAGAGGAGACTGAGCTGTCCCTGGAGTCACCGTTTTCCTAGTTGATGGCTGCTGGTTCCCAAGATAGAACCGTTTTTCTCCACAGTTACAGAGGGAAGTTCCAAAGTGCAGCCCTCTGAGGGCTTGCTTTGACAGCGAACATTAGGCTTATGGATTCTGGGAGCATGCTTGCTTAACACTGAAAATTTGAATAATATTTTCAGACAGCTAAGCAGAGACAGATTGTCTAAATTAAAGTTGATGAAGATGAACTGAGGATGCAGTCTGGAGCTGGGGATTTGTCTTTCAAGGGTTAAATCCAGATTAAAACAACCTAATCCCTTCTATGTCATGCTTATCATTTGGATGATGTTTGTGTGAAAGGCAGTTTAAAATGTGAAAAAATGTAAAAACAAGTGCATACAGTTTTGTTTAATTTAAGTTAATTTTTGATGTCCCATTTTCCAAAAGTATATTTCTCACTCCAGGAAGGAGTCAAGCTTTGCGGCCCACGGTGAGTCTCCTGCACGTGGGTTGGCTGGGAGTCACTCGCACGCGGCTGTTTATAGAGCGCCTGCATCTTCCATCCTTCCTATGTGTTTGCTAATCTCTGCTTCTATGGCTTTATTTTCCTAAAATGCTAGCTGGGAGTCCTGAGTGAATGTTTGAATCTTGTCTTTCCCTTTATTTTTTCCAGACGAGAGTCCCTTCTGGATGCTTGGTAGGTGTGAGGCCAATTGCGTCTCGCCCGCCCTGCAGTCCTCCACTTGTGCCCAGCTTCTGCTGCTGTTTTCTCCCACCTGGGCCACAGCTTCGCCTCGTGGCCCCATCCAGCCGCAGAGGGTACCTGGCAACTCATGAGGCCACTGCCTGAGGGGAACCTCAGTGCCTGGCCACGCTCTCTCCTCCTTGCCACAGAGCAGGCCAAGCTGCTTGCGCTGGGCTCTGCCTCGGATTCCTCCCAGTAGCATTTTCTTGTCAAACCTGAATCTATTTTTAACTTACTACTTTTTGATGTTTTGTGGTATCAGGAATTGAACTTGGGACCTTTTGTTTGCTAGGCAGGCACTTAAGCCACTGAGCTACATCCCTGGCCCCAACTCATCATTTTTTTGACTAACAGGAGTTTTTACATCAAAAAGTACAATCTCCCTCTTTATGGATGGGGAAATTGAGACTCTGACAAATGGTTGCAGAAGGGTATGTGAGTATTTGTAAATAAGTAGTAGATTTTTTTTACCCCATTCATAGAAATTTAAAACACAGAAGAGAGAATAAAGATAATTTGTGAATACTTATTAGCCCCATAAACAGAAATTCACTGTCTCCCTTCGGAAAGCATGAGGCTGAGGCATGGGCAGAGTTGCTCACTGCTAAGGCTTCTCTGCTGGGTGTGCAGGGGATTGTTGTCCCTGGTATCCTCCCTTGTCCCTTCTTATGTGCACATCCATGGTTTCTCAGTGTGTCCTCACTCCCTCCTCTTATCAGCATGCTGGTCACATTGGATTAGCGTCTTCTGGAATGGCTTCATTGTAATTGGTCACTACTGTCCAGGCCTTGTCTCCAGGCACTGCACTGGGACCAAGCCTTGCATCCCCTGAAGGGTGCCATGCATCAGCCCATAAGTACCCTGGAGGCCAAACTGCTAATGTTCCCATTAGCTAATGATGAAGGGAGACACGGAGGTAAGAAGTAGCTGGGTGAAGCGCACAGAGTGCACGGCAGTGCCAGGCTTCTGACACAGATGTCTGATGTGACTACTTTCAGAGCTTGTGCTTTGGGCTCAGAGTCCTCCTGAGAAAAGCCTGCACCATGAATCTTCTCCAGCAATGAGTATTGTCCATTGAGTAATGGTGCACAAAGATTTTCTAAAATAAAAGATAGCTTCTCTCTTTCTCTCTCTCTTTTTTTTGGCAGAGCCAGGGATAGAACTCAGACACCCTTGCACTTGCCAGGGAAGTGCTTATTCTACTGAGCCATCTCCCCTACCCCTAAAAGATAGCTTTTCTCACTTGCTCTAAGTTTCCTGATTCCTTCCGTGCCCCTCTGAGGCATCCGTGAACTTGGAGATCACCAGAAGCACAGGTTGCCAAGCTATATAAACACAGCCATGCACTTCAGGTAGGTGTGTGTCATGCGGTCATATCCCCCGAGGTGAGCACAGCTGTCTGGGCCACTTTCTGGTTGCTGAGACACAATACCTCACACCTACAACTTGAAGGAAGAGAGCTTATGTCAACTCACAACATAGTTGCTCACTAGTGTGTGGATGAGTTGTCCATGCCCATTCGGCTCCAATGGCAGAGGGGTAAAGTGGAGGGTGAGGTGACTGCCTGATGGCTCTGAGGAGCAGAGAGAGAAGGGAGGATCAGGCACGAGCGTAACTCCTCAGCTCCTGTAAGCAGCGACCTGCTTCCCCAGCACACTAGTGCCTAGCAGCGCTCTCAGCTGCAGAACTAAGCATGGCGTCTCTATGCACTTGGAATATGTGGAGGGTGTTTTGGATCTAAACTGCAACAGTAACACAGTCATGCCCCTGAGATGCGCACAAACACCTATGTGGCGCCTGAGTGTTACGGTGACGTGGTGGTCAAGATACGGAGGAATAGTGAGCACCTCGAAATCCGCGATGGAGGAGATGAGTAGGAAGCATGCAAAGGAGACGGGGCTGGTCTTCTGAACACCAGATCTTGGCTCATCCAGAGCTAACTTGGTCTGAGGTCAGTGGCACATGAAACCAGGTATTTCCTCATTTTCAGAAGCCTCTTATAGTTTAGTACTGTGAGAGATGGAAGCGGCTCGCTAGTAGTCTGATGACCTGAGACAAATGTGTCAGGAAGCTTCCATGCACCCACTCAGGGGAAGGCAAATGGCTCTGGAGGGTGGTTCCCCAGGAGGGAAGGCCGTGGGCCTACACTCACCCATTACCTCCCATGTGGCAGAGCCTGCTGATGCCCTTCTAATTGCAACCCTAACACCTAAGTGATGAAAATAGCTGTCTTCACTTCCTTAGATTGCACTGGAAAAATGGTCTGCCCAGGTGCTACTATTGCAAAAGTTTAATGGTCCCTGTTAGTTGGATGAGCTTCTGCAAGATGCTGTCAGTTAAACTGCTTAAAAAGGAGAGTCAAGGGTAAGCCAGATAGCTCAGCAGATTAAATGCCTGCTTGGGCAGGCACAGAGACTGGGGTTTGATCCTCAGCTTGCCATGCTGGACCTTCCCCTGGGACACACTGAGGAGGAGAATGAGACTGGGCGTGGTGGCATGCGCATGTAATCCCAGGGCTCGGGAGGCTGAAAACAGGAAGATCACTATGAGTTTGATCTGTGTAGTGAGACCCTGTAGGCTCTGTACTAAAAACATAAGAGAGAGTCAAGAAGGACCTCTTCAGAGAAAGGGAGATCCGAATTCCACCTGTCCAGAACATGTGTAATTGAAAAAAATCTACAATAAAGTCTACATTTCACACACTCAGAGCAGATTTTATAATATTAAAACAGAAGTATTTTCTCTCTCATAAATTCCAAATCTGTCAGTAAATACATGAGAAAATCAAAGGGTTGAGTCCTTTATTTCCCAAACTGGAGTGATTGATTGCAACATCATGAAATAAAATATAAAATCTCTGCTGTGGTAAAAGTGTTAGTGATGGTGATGCAGATGTTTAGGTAATAACTGAGTTTCTGGTCCGGCAGCAGTGGTGAGAGCAGAGACACTCTCCTGCCATCCCGGCCCACAGATGTTGGCAGGAGCAGGAGGGTGAGCCCACCAGAGGATCTCAAGCTGAGTCATCCAAGCACGTCATATGAGGGCCTGGATTCCGGCAGCAGAGCGACCCAGGGCTGCTTCAGGCTTAGCTCCTGGAGCGGGGTGAGAGAACAGCTGTCCAGACACACTAACAGATGCTGGTAGGACTGTGGGGGACAAGGAACCTTCTCCACTGCTGGTGGAGAGCAGACTAGTGAACCACTGTGGAAATGAGCATGGAACTCTCAAAAAACTAGGATTAGAGGTTCCATTCAATCTAGTTGTTTTGTTTCTGGGTACTTTTCCAGAAGAAATGAAAACATTATATCTCAGCAGTATATGTGTGCCTATGTTCATAGCAGTGCACTTTGTGATAATAGTCAAATGCTGGGAACAACCCAAGTGCCCATCAACCAAGGAGTGAATAAAAAAGATGTATGTTTTATACAATGGAGTACTACTCAGCCATGAAGAAGGATAGACTAGAGACCTTTATAGTTAAATGGATGGGCTTTGAAGCCATACTCTTAAGGAAAATAAATTGGATTCATAAGTGAAATAAATATGTGTAAATATCACATTGTCAGGCAGGCACTTATGCTGCTGAGCTTTATCTTGTCTTAACCATCCAGCAGAAAAGTATAAAAATGAGGTACAAAAAGTAAAGCTGAGGCTTTTAGTGCTATGGTCATCCACTAGGTAAATAATTATTGAATCTTTAATATAATTCAGCTATAAAAAAACCTGTAAATATAATTTCATGTATGCACCTTGTACAGTACCAAAACGTTATGAAAACAGTTTGCAATGTATTAATTCATCGACTCTGTATGGTTAAGGTGTCTTGAAACTGTCTGATTGACATTTGTA